>CAJFCO010018480.1:486842-529694 GCA_904066015.1 Synergus gifuensis
CATGCACCAATACCAGTGGGTCCAGAAGCCTTACTACTTAACTACTAACGGGGTTAGCGTTAAGTAGCCAATTTAATGCAATTGAAGTGCGGTGTCACCTTAAAGCTTCCGCTTAACGTCGCAATTTATAGTACCATAAAAGATACTTGAGTACTCAATAAAAAAATAAAAATAAAAATAAAAAAATTAATTTTTAATGAAAAATAAATTCAGCATATTAAAATTAGCGGAGGTGAAAGAAAACGTCACATAAAGTCGAAAAAAGCTCTTCTTCACAAGATTGAAGAATCGGTACGCCCTCTCTGTATCGGCCAATTGGGCCATGGGTCGTAATAAATAGTGGAGTTTTTTCACCAGGCTTCATTAGCAGATTGTCGACTGGTTGCTGGACGCGAGACGCGTCTGGACTTTGCTTGATCTATAGATACAGTGTACCACATGGATTAAATCAGAAGGGGTGGTATATCCTCTAGAATCATTTATCAACCACAATTCCCAGAATTGCCATTCCATTAGTTCAATTTTATGACATAACTAAATTATCTTCTGCAACCCAAGGAACATCTCTTGATTAATTGAAAAAAAAATTCAGCCAATTGAAACAAAATTTTTCGGCGCCGAAAAAAATGTAAAATGTGTAGACGTTGAATTTTAATTTCATTTTTAATTAAATTTTTTTTAATTAAAAAAAAATTATTTTATTGAAATATTAATTCTTAAATTTTTTAACAATATTATTTATTATTATTATTTTTTTAATTTACCCTGTTTAGTTTTATCCATTAAATTGCAGCATTCAACAAATTAATATTCAAAACTAAAGATTTCACAAAACAGTCTCTCTTTGATGTTTAATGTTTTATAATTAGTATATAGCATTTTCCCTGTCTCAACTGGAAAGGGAATTTCATTTTGCGTGCACGACATTCGTTAAAATTAATTTTGATGAATGTTCTCTTGCAAAGTTACCAGCTAATTAAATTAGTTACGTTCTATTTCATCAGTTTCAATACGATTATCGTTTAGCCGTTCGGGTCAAATTGATTCAGTCCTCCCGGTTCTGTAAACCCAGGATTTTATTTATAATGAGGTAGCTATGAATCCCATCAACCGGAAATTCTCCTCTGAGATTTAGTTTCATTCTAGAACCACGACACTTTGTTTTTGGCACAGAAATCAAACTGCATTCACTCACACAAGGTTATAACCCGAACGTGCAAAGAGTATTAAAAGAGGCGATAGGTAACATGAAAGCGAGCGATGCTATACTCGTTTGGAATTAACGAGCCCGTAATATGCTGCATAAACCAGGGAAATTTAATACCACCAACGCATGAAAATAACAGCAACCCCTTGCAATTTTTCATTTTATCGGTTCTTTTTTTTTGCAGAAATTATGACCCGGCGCCATATTTTATTTCCTGGAAAGGAAGGATATTATTTTATTTATTATTTAAAAGCGATATTAAGGATAAAAGTAAATAACAGTATCATACCCAGTGACAAATGAGAGGTGCATGCTTATGCACATTTATTTTATCGAATAACAATTTGTTATAACACTCCATTATAAAACTCTTAAAAATTCTTCAATATTATTTAAAATACCTTGAAATACATATAAGAAACCTTTTAAAAATCTTGAAACTATTCTGCATTCTTTTAAAATGCATTCAAAAATTCCTTTTGACTTTGAGACGAGTCGGAATATTTCCCTGAAAATGATTCCCTGTAGGAAGAATCTGAAATGATTGAAATGCAGCAAGAATTCAAGTTTTCTTTGCAATCAGTTTCTATCGTGATATATAGAAGGTATAACGGTTCGCTTTTATGGAAGGAGGCATTCGGTTGTCTATTGTGCTCGACAATGCTCGTCTTGCATCTCACATATCGTGAAAATCGTTGTTATAATTCTTTTTTTCGGAAAAATCAAGTTTCCTATTGCTGACGACATAAGCGATATTTCGCTCTTGTAGTTTAAATATTCTTTTCACTTTATGAATTTTCCCAATGAAAAGACCAGCGAGACTGGATTGTGTAAATTCACTCGAATTTACGGATGGTCTTTCAATCAATATCCTTTCAACAGGTTGAATGATTTTAGTAAGCCGTATCTTGGAATGAAATCCTGTTTCCAAAACAAAAATTGCATCTAATGCAAATGAGGCTCATGAATTATTCCCCAAATTCGATTTTACATAATTACCATTCAACGTATAGTCATGTCATCGAATTAGCATTTTCTCTAATTTTTATACATCCGAATTATCGTTGACATTAATCTCTGTTAACCGAATTAACGTTAGCTCTAATGTTCATAATTCCGATTTTTTATGTGTTCTAATTGAACGTGTATTCATTATTCCTAATGTTTGTTTGTCCGAATCTTAGTTTAGGCTAATATACAAATTCCCGAATTAATATTTGTCCTAATTTCAGAATACCCGAATTTTCAAATAAAGACACAAAAAAATAAAAATAAAGATTGCACAATTCCACAACTTAAGAAAGCATTTATTATACTTTCTTGGCGATCTTAAAACTCGATTCGAATCTCCAATGTGCCTCGGTACAAAAAATTACAATTCTTTCGTACCCGCTACAAGATAAACTCTAAATTCTAAGAAAGTATTTGTCTTTCCACACTATGATGTTTTTTCAAAGAGATAAAGAGTGTAAAGAAGAACAAAGACAAGCTCATGTGAAACACAATAAGAAAATAAATTTTCTTTAGTCACATTGTGAGAGGCAAGTCTTCTTATACTAAAAGTATATCTCGAATTCTACAAGCAAGGGAAGCAAGCATCACATAAAAAAGTAGCTTCATTCATGCGATAAACGTTAAAGTGTTTTGAAATTTAAAATCACTTCAAGTCAGCTAAAATTTGTAAATATCTCAAAGTATTACTTTACGAGAACATTGGAAATCTTTCAAAATTCCTTGAAATTCCTAGAAACGAAATTCTTTCAAATTTGTTAATATTCAATGAAATCCTTTAAATTTTCACTAATTCTTTTTAAATTCTTTAAAATCATTTGAAATCCTTTAAATTCCATGAAAAACTTAAAAATATTTTAAAATTCCTAAGAATCTCTTAAAATTTTCTGTACCCCTTCAAAATTTCAGAAAATCTTTTAAAAACCTCTTGAAATATCTTAAAATTCCAGGAGAAACTTTAAAATCCCTTAAAATACGTAAAAATCTCTTAAAATTTTTGAAAACTTCTTAAAATTCCTTAAAATTCCACAAAATCTTTTAAATATCATTAAAATCTCGTGAAATCTTTTAAAATATCCCACGAGAATATTTATAATCCCTTAAAATCTCCTAAAATTCTTAACGATCTTCTTAAAATCCTTTATAATTCCACAAAATAATTTTAAATACCTTAAAACACGTAAAAATCTCTTTAAATTTTTGAAAACTTCTTATATCCCACGAGAATATTTATAATCCCTTAAAATCTCCTAAAATTCTTAACGATCTTCTTAAAATCCTTTATAATTCCACAATAGTATATTACATACCTAGGCCAGTAAAATAAGAAATGTCTCAGATCACATGTATTTGTCGACCGAGGCGAAGCCGAGGTTGACAAAAATGTGATCTGAGGCTTTCTTTTTTACTGGCCAAGGTGTGTATACTATTTTTCTGCTCGACGACGCCAGAAAGCGGCAACTTCGTTTAGCGCAGCGGTCGGGAAGTTGACGCTTTCTGGCCGGAGGGCAGAAAAATAATTTTAAATATCTTAAAACACGTAAAAATCTCTTAAAATTTTTGAAAACTTCTTAAGATGCCTTAAAATTCCACAAAATCTTTTAAAAATCATAAAAATCTCGTAAAATCTTTTAAAATTCCATAAGAAACATTCAAATCTATTAAAATCACTTTTAAAACATCAAAATTTCTTAAAATACATACAAGCTTTTTAAAATTCTTCAAAATTCCACAAGAAACTTTAAAATTTCTTAAAATTCTCTGAATTCCCAAAAAATTTTTTTAAAATCTCTTAAAATTTCATGAAATCCTTTAAAATTTCACTAAATTTTTTAAATATTATACAAATCTCTTGAAATCATCAGAAACGCAGATAATTTCAAAGAATGCCTGGAAATTCAATTTTGGTCCCCTACATGTGGCCACCCTGGTTTAATAAACTTTTCATCGTCCCTTCTTCGGGAGAAAAATTAATGTCAAGCATCCCAGGAAGCAAAATGCAAGGTGGGAGAAATTATGCGCGGAAAAATGGAAAATGAGAAATAACAGTGCGGTTGCTTGGCAGGTTTCTCAGTGCCGTCTTTAAGGTTCGTTTACACTTTACATTGCTTAAACGGAAGGTTTGAGTGGCTGTAAGGTGAGCTACAGCCGGACATAAATGCTAATGGCGCTGCCATTGATACTCTCGTAGACAGCGATTTGCCATCAGTGCCTTAGCGTATCTCAGAATTATATAGCTCTAAAATTACACGCGCCATCTTCTATCATCAACCCTTGCAGCATCCCTTGGCAATAGACTTCCGGATCGGTGAGCACCTCCGGTAAATGCCATGACACACCATAGCTGTTACCTTTGCTTCCACCAGAGTGCTATCTACTAATACTAAAGTACTAAAGATCACCTCTTACGTCGATCCTCTCAACTAGTCTAGAAATCAAGGCTCTTAATAGCATAATTCTCACTGGAAGTAACTTAGTGCTAACTAGTTTTGAACAAGTAATTAAATAAAGAAGAAAGGCGATTAAAAGTTGTGTTTTAAGTTTATTAACTTCTCAATTCGTAGTTTTAAGGTAAATGTCCTAATTCGCATCCATTTCCCTATTTGCATCCTAACCAAATGAATTATTAGTAAAATAAATAAATTCATGCAATTATTCATTCAAAGAAAGTGATTATCTGAATTAGTGGTTTAATGAAGCAAATTATTGATTTTAATGAAGAAAAAAAGATAAAAAATCATGATGCTATGTTTTGCAGATTGCATAATATAAAAGCGATGAAAAATAAATTATGCAAAAAATTATAAACTGAAAAAAATGAAGCGTGGAGCATCTAAATTGCTGCCTTATGTCAACTGGAAATTTTGAAAGGATTTTTTTATGAATCGTGAGCATGAACTGATACTCGTAAAGCACAGTTCAAGTTTGGAGAGAATATAAAAAAGCACTTCTCCCTGGCTGACAAACTAGCGAGGTAACTGGAGTTTTTATGTATTTCATAAACGAAAAAAAGTAAAACCACTTTTTTCACACTTTTCTGCTTTTCAGTTTAAATTTGTGCTTCTGCTTTTTTTATACAGTCTCTTGGTAATAAATATCATGTAAAGATCATTGACTGCAAATTCTGATAATTTTAAATAACTGTAAAAATTATAATTGTAAATATTGACTTGATAATACACCTATGGGTTCCTTTTAGATCCGCAGATGAAATTCTGCAGAAATATGTTTACCGAAGATCGATATAAATGAACATATTGAACTTTTTTGGATTTTATAAAAATTAATTTTTCAGGAATATCTCGAAAAATATTGCCCACGGAAAAAAAATGAGAAAGGCGTAGTAGATCTTTTCAAAATGGATGTTTTTTGTATTTACACTTTTTCTCTAAAACTAATATTTTTCAAGAAAAATTAAAAAAAAAATATTTTTCAAATTTTTCTTTTTAGACGTTAATTTATCTTGCAAAAAATTAGATTTAGAAAAAAAGTGTCAATATAAAGAAATATCCATTTTTAAAAGATCTACAACTCTTGTCTGAAACATTTTTCTCTAGGGTCAGTATTCTTCGAGATATTCTTAAAAAACTAATTTTTCGAAAATCCAAAAAAACTCAATAACTTCACTTCTATCAATCTGCGGTGAAAATCCGTTTACAGCGTTTCCTTTGGATGTGAAAAGAACTCACAGGACGATTGTGAAGTCAATATCCTTGGATAATTTTTTCGGATCAGATAAAAGAAGAGAGAAGATGAATATTGAGATAAAAGATAAAAGGACCCAAAAACAGTGAAAATGGTGTCGGAGGATTTGGTTAACAATAATTTATTGAAGTGAAATTGCATTTATCCACGAAGATTTGCTGATAAAAATGTTTTATTGCATACTGGTCGACAAACATAAAAGGAAACGAGACTCATTGACGCAAAAGGTTTGGATTTTGGCATTCCTTGTGCAGCTCATGGTTCGATAAAGAACAGCTGGTACAATGCTACAGCTTTTTGGAGTTATAGCCAATTGGATAAAGCCAATACTCGTAAAATAAAAAGGATGCCATAACAGTGGCCGTAATGCGACCGAAGAAGTTCATGGCTCCTACGTACGTTACGACAGATATAGGAATAAGGAATTTGTCATGAAACTCGGAAAGTTTGGCGCGAAAAATGGAAAGGTTAAAATTCCGTAAGAGCCTCTATATTTCGTTCATAAACTCTCTTCCAGTCTGACATTTATTTTCGAAGGAAATTTTATTCTGTTCCTTATTCATTAAGCAAAGACAAGCCACAAGAGATTTATGTCTGCTCTTACACTGAATAAATTGAATAAAGAAAGTTTCAATTATTCTTGCAAGAGAAATCAACATTTTTCAGAAGATTTTTATTTTAAAAGGATTTTAAGTGATATTTGAAGATATTAAAAAGTTTTAAAAGAACTGAAAAGATTGAAACTTACAATATTAAAATTAAATTAATTTCCGGTACCGAATTACGTTATGTCTGAAAATTGTTTTCTATAAAGTGGTGTAACAATTTCATTTCGAACATCTCGTCCTGTGTCCTATGTTTGCACTGCGGTAGTTGCCTGGAAGCGATAACCTTTCCCTTAACCATCGCTAGATCTTCGAGCTGGGAGCCTTTAAGGTGCCTCGTATTTCTTCACTATCCAACTGCCCCCGCCTTCCGCAGGAAAGTTACTGGAAGTGAGTCAGGGTAGGAATGTTCCAAAAAAGAAAAAGAATATAAAGATGGATAAAGACAAAAGGGAAAATATTATCTGTCTTATCGTATCTTCAAATGCCAAAATGAGGATAAGTTAATTCGCTGATAAGAGGTCTACAGCCCTCACTTAATTAACTGGATCAGCGAATTTTATTCAATTGTCTCAGGATCAAAATTTTGACCTTGATCCTTCCTCACACTTAGGGTAGAAGTGGAATAATTAAACTTAAGGAAAGTCAGCATCCTCAAAATTCGACCTAGTTGAGAACAGCTCGTATGCTTATCACAATACAATCTATTGAAGTGAGTTACTAGCAAACTGAATCTGGGAAATACGCAGCATTGATGCTTCAATTTCTAATTAAAAGAGATATCCCCTCATCTGTGAGGAATTTCATGTCTTTCTAGCTTTAGAATGGTTCCGTCTAACTTAATAAATTGCTAGTTTCCATTTATCAACAGGTCACATACAATCATCACATTTCAATATTTTTACTTCATAATTTTTAATCCCTAGGGATTCAAAAGCAGGGAGTTCTCTTTCTCACTCGTCAGGGAGTAAAAATTCCCTTCTTTTCACTCCATCGGGAAAAAGAACACTTTTTACTCCCTAATCTCCTCTATGCTAATCTTTAGTCCCTAGGAATTAAAAAGTATGAAGTTCTACTTTTTCTCCCTAGGGATTAAAAAGTAATTTTCACATCTTAAAAACTAAAAAGTACTTTTCACTCCTCTGAAATGTGATAAATAAATATATTATCAGTACACATCAATACTGAAACAAAAAATAATTTATTTTTACACATGTCGGGCATTGTATTCTTCTACAGCTTTTAGTAAGTTACTTGGATAATATAGTTCAAAAAAGTTTGAAAAAAAGGTTTAAAAAAGTGAGTCGATAACAGAATTTGGAAAAGGGGGTCAAAAAAAAGTTTAGAAAAGGTTCCAGGAAAAGTGAGTTGGAAAAGAAGCCTGGAACAGAAGTTGGTAAAAATGGGTTGGTAAAGGTTTTTTGGTAAATGAGTTTATAAAAGAAGTTTGAAAAAGGCGTTCGGAAAAGTTGATTTGTTTTAGTTGAGCTCGTCTAGACAATCTCAAAAAGTAAATAAACACACTTTAGAATTTGTACGCGCGAGAAATTTAAATTTCCAGCTTTCGTCTGGAGTCTGCTTCTGTTCCGCTTTTTTTTTTTTTTTTTTTTTTTTTGAAGTGGGAGCCTGAGGCAGGTATAAAAAATGTACGTCGGGATTAACAAGAGCCAGGGATGTGAAGAAGATCGACGGAGTTCCGTCTTTCTCCTCTTCTCGAACGATGCGTGTAACCCACGAATAGAGAGATTCTGGAAGTGAAAGAAAAGGGACCTCGAGTCCCTTACAAAACGATTTCCAGTCAAGCAAGAACTCATTCGCCCGACCTAAGTACGGCTCTCGAGAATAATTCCCCTCGACGTGCAATTTCAAATTCTCATTATCGACGCTTCACATCCAATTTACCCCTCCCAACTACTTCCAATTATCTACTAATACTGTGCTAAAGCATCTCTTTAACTTAAAATTTTCAATCGCAAGAAATATTAATCCGCCATTAATTAAATATTAATCTACAAACAGAGCATTGTATCACAACTGTTCAAAGTAGAGAAACAAAAACAAATATCCTGATTTAAGAACAGATTACGCATTTTTCAGATGACATATGTATGAATAAAACATTATCTTTTTCTTTTCTATGAGAAGGTCCTCTATTCATTTCACTGTCAAAGGGGAAGAAGCCTTATTAGCAGGGGTCTTCGGTATGTCTGTGATAAATGGTTCTTTTCGGTTAGCCCTAATCTTACAAGAGAAATACTGAGTGTGGGTATCAATGTGATTTGTTATCGCGGAAATGTAACTATGACATGTTTTTCCATTTGCTGCATGGGTTCATCAATCAATAAAGAAACATTATGTGCATCCCCGCTTACTTCTACTCTACTTGGATTTTTAAGATTTTCTCACAGGCGTATGAAATTGTTAGCATACGAAAGGACTGGAATATTGCAATAAGTGTTACAATACATAAATTGCAAGATATAATAGCATTACAGTTTCAACAGAAAAACATTTCCTTTATCTACTAATACGTTTACTCCTCTCTAAAGTCCACAGTCTAAAAAAATCAGGAGCTGCAAATCACACAAAAAAAGGTATCTCAACGGATTAAAAGCTTACCGCTGAGGCTTTGAAGTAGACGAGGCACTGTTTAATGACATCCATGGTATCTCCGGTGAGACAAAAACTAATTCTGAGGTGCCGTCCTTTGCGACCAACCACCGAGCAAAGTTTGGCTTGGACGAATGGGTTTTGCGATCTTGAAGAAGCCAGAAGAGGTGGTTGATGAGGAGCGGCGCTCATTAGATACTGCAATGAGTCCATCTCTCTTTTCACCTTAATGCCTCCCGGATTTCGCAATCACTGGAAAGGGTCACCGAAATAGCACACAAATTATCCACATCTCACCCATAATTCACTTGTTCAAAAACCTCAGAAAAGGTCAACCTATTTCTCAAATCTCAGGTCGAAACCACTTATTGATTCAGACCTCAATTAGTTGAACTCGATTGATTGAGCTCAACTGCTTTCACTTGCAAAAGCTCTCTTGATCTCTCTTGATCTCTCTCTCTCTCTTTGCTCATAGATGAAAAGAGACCATGCATTTTTATATGAGACTTGTGGTAGTTATGTACGGACATTTACAGATCGAGCTTCAGTTAGTATATGCTCCAGGCGATCTTAGAACCTGGGAATAGCTGTCCGGATCTAATTCCCGACGAATGGTACACTTCCTGAGGCAGACGTGCCCTTTGTCGTCTTTACTTAACCTCTCGTTTGTAGCATTGCTACAGGAACTGCAACTTGTCAGCGAGAAGCTAAAGTTACTTGAGGCGCTGGCTGGAAAGACTCAGTAGCTTCGGAAATTGATGCTCCACTCAAGTGACTCGGATCCAAGTTCCGGCGAATATCGATTTATTCGCACCTCATGAAACGATTCAATCAAACCACATCAATCATGATTCCTATCCATTACTGCACGCACATTTCATTGAAACCACAAATCCACAGGTGTAGCTTCGTCTCACTAAAAGATGCAAGACCCTAAGTAACTGCGATAACTGTAAGTAACTGCAATAACTGTAAGTCTCTGGAGTAGCAGCAAAACTATAATTAATTGATTACTTAGAACAGCAGGTATCGGTTTTCTGCATTTTTCCAGATATGGAGTAAATCTTGGATGGTTTTGATGATGCTAAATCCTGGGGCTCGATCACCGGCGGAGTCGCGTAGCGATTAATGAGTTCGCAAACTTCGTAGCAGAGAAAGCAGATTCCAATGATTAGGAAGGTATCCATTGTCAAAGATGACTAAACTACTTGAACCTCAACTCCTGCGAGTGAACTCTAAACTCTTTACGATTATACCTGACTATGTATAATTAGGTATGATTAGGTATGATTATCTAACTCTGATTTATCCCTAACACAATAGCATCATCTCCTAAACAAAATCTTAGAGCCATAGAACCAATCTATGCCTGTTCGTTATTATTCGCTTATCCATAATTTTGATCGGGGTATTATCAAAGTGTGATGACCGTGTCGGTGGGCATAGTGGAGTCTCTTATCGCTCTTCGCTCGACTGATCGTTAATTTATCTGCTCGGGTAACCCTACGTCAATCACAGCAGATTATCCTTGGCAACAAGACTCGAGAGACACGTCAACGACACGTTGTTGGCGCCAGTGCCGATATCGTGCGGATTTTGATCGTACCACAAGCTGCTCTACCACAAGCTGCTCTACCACAAGCTGCTCTAACACAAGCTGCCCTACGACAAGCTGCACAACCACCAGCTACACTGCCACTACCATTGACACTACAACCACTATTATTTCCACTAGGGTAGGGGGCTTATCGTATTAAACCGGCTGGTGTCATTGAAACCACTGGCGTCTGCTACATGCACGTTTTGGATGCAATTAGCGCCGGTGTGAGCTGGAGTCCGATCTTGAAACAGATGGATATCTTTGGACTGATTTTCGATATCTGATCGTGGGAACTGGATGCTGCTCCTCTTGGAACACCTTGGCGCGCACTAGGTCAGAAGGACTCTCCGTGAAAGGAGCCGCAACGTGGCCGATAGAGAGGAAAAGAGATGTAACAAGATAGAGAAAGCACGAGGAGAATGCGCGGGACACGAGTGGCTCGCAACGGGCCAACGTATGACTACCGGATATTCCCGCCGTGAGGGTGCGCCTTCGCGGGGGTTGGTGCAAGGGATGCTGGGCGACGGCGCGGTCCGCGGCGCCATCAGCCTGCCTCCCGACCACCCCAACTCAAGAAACACTCCCCGCCACCCTAACTGCCCCAACAACCCCAGCGAGAAGACCTCCTGCCACTTTTCACTCTTATTCTTCAACCTCGTCTTCCTGCCTTCCATCTTCTCTATTTTAATTTCTCTTTCTTCTCTTTAGCTCCCACGCATTTATTACCTCTTTTTCTCTCGCGCTTTCAGCTTTTTCGATTTCTCTCTTACTCTTTCGCTTTCACAGTCTCGCAGTTCCAAAAACTCGTTGCGATAGAAACAAGCTCAGGATACCTATTCTGTTTAAGAGTCTCCAAGAAAGGACTCCTCCGCAACAGTTAAGTAGGTAATACGCTCCTCTTAAATGACTCTTATTAATTCTCTGACGTACTTGAGAACGCGCTTTCTAATACTTAACTTCTAGTGATTTCTCAAAAGTTTTAAAATTATGGCTACAATGTTTAAGTACTAAGTAGTACTTGGCATTCATTTGCAGAAAGCTGAAGGTATGTTACCATTGTGATCTGCAAGGTATTCATTTAATATGAAAAGCTGTATCAATATTAACCCTAGCCCTTAGTAGGGACCGTACGTAACAGTAATTAATAACCGTATTACGTAACAGCTCATAAGAGGGGCGGGGAGAGGACAAGAGATTCCGTTACAATTTGTTATGGTATGAGGGGGGGGAGGTATTTCATCCATGTACGTAGTTTTCGGAAATACATATGTTTTAAATATTTAAAAAAAATTGTTGAAAAAAAAACTTTACCTTTAGTTAATGATGTCAATTATAAATAGATGGCGACACTTCATTTTATGGCGAAACACATACTTCATTTTATTGTATTTAGTGTTGTTAATTCAAGCCCGAAAATTTTCTGGGGTATTTTTTATTCCACGTGCCAGTTAAAGGCTAGACAGGGCCTGTGGGATATTTCACGAAGAATGGGGATTATGGAGAATAATATGGGAATAAATTCCATGAGAATAGAAATAGAATAAATAATACGGGAATTTAATTTGAATTAATTTTTTTAAAATAATTAAATTTTCTACAAAAAAGATAAAAAACAAATAAAGTAGTTCAAATTTTATCCAAAAATGTAAATTTTCAACGAAAAAAGTAAAGTTTCAACAGAATAGTTTATCATTGAATAAGGAAATGGATTTTTACACACAAATTATGTAACATATACAGAATATTTTTACATAGGAGCTGAAAACAACAAATTTTTAAAGGGTGCACTTAAGGTGATGTTCTAATGATTCCTAAGGCACCTTTAGGAAGGAAGGTAAAGTGGTTCTACGTTTTACGAGAATAGCATTTAATTGTAACTAAGTAAACGAGACAAGTGCCTTATAAATAGGATCGTTACTTATGGAAACTAATTTCAAAAAGGTGTTAAAGTGTTTAAGGTGGTTAAAGTCCAGCCAAATGAGAGAAAATGTCGAATAACGTGAAAATACAGAATTTAACCTATGTAACCACAGTGGTGTTAATTTCTCTTCGTAATGACATTTTACTTACAATTTTGTGAAAATTATTTTCGAATCCTTAAGATATTTTATAAATCAAAAATGGTTGAATTGGAGGAAAAACGTTTTATTTCAACAGAAAGACATCCACTTCCGAGAAAATTAAAAATGTAATTCTGATTTCGAGATAAGGTAAAATGTAAATTTCTAGTTTGAATTGCAAATTAATGTAGTTAACATTTTGAGGATACAACGAGTCTCTGGTTGAACTTTGGACAGTGATGATAATTTTAATTAAAATTTTAGAATAATAATTCGAGAAGTTTTTTCGAAAACACGTCAAAAAATACGTCGGATTTAAAACGTTTCAGAGGATTTTATGAGATTTAAAATAATTTTTACGGATTGCAAAGAATTAACATACAATTTTGTAAATATTTCACAAGAGTCAAAACTATTTCAGATTTTACCAGATTTTAAAATATATCTGGACTTCGAAGAATTTAAAAATATTTTACGGGATTTAAAAAATTGCATTAAATTTCTCTTTAAATTTGTTAATATTCCATGAAATCCCTTAAATTTTCACTGATTCTTTTTCAATTCTTCAAAATCATTACCAGATTCTGGATATCAAAGAATTAATAAGATTATATCTAAGATTTCAAGGAATTTTCCGATATAGACGAGCACGAAAAAAATACACTCGTCGAAAAAATTTCTCTCCTCCCTGGCATACACGATACTTTTTACATAAAATGCAAAATTTCAGTCATTTTTAATGCCTCTTAAGCGTGAGTAAAGTTTTACGTTTTACTGCACAGGGATTAAATTTATCGACATATTCGGTAGAATAACAAAGCTCCCATAAATCGATCTTGGAGATCCTTTCGGTCTCGGCCTTCATAACTGAATCATAACGTTTTATTGTTTTGTGCGTCATGTCACACAATCCCTGAACTCATACCGCAAACATCAACGTGTTGATGGTCATTCGGATTGAAGCGTTTTATGACCTCGCAACCAAACGGAAAATCCCATGTTTTATAGCATATCGAAGAAACTATTTGGCTGGAATGCAGTTAAAGCTTTAATGATGTTGGAGCTTCAATGAAGTTGTAATCTTCATGACACGGAGTCACAGTTGTTCATTTTACACCAACCTGAAGCTTCTTTAGAGAGATAATTATGTAAACTTCAACATATATTTGGGGAACAACATTCGAGGAATTAAAATTGATATTAATATTCTAGCTCTTGCGTAAGCTTCCTATCTAGGTTGTTAGACAGTGTTCGATAAGGACTTACATTGATCTGTAGAATGGTGAAAGCAATCAGATCAATGACTTGAAAAGGCTTAAGTTGTCTAAATACAGCTTAGAGGCTGTCAATGGAATTTAACCCAGACTCATTGTCTACTAAATGCAGTCATTATAAATTGATTACTCGAAATTGTTATATATATATCAAGCTTATATCACACCTTATTCATTAAAATTTAGAACTCCATCTACATACTTCTTTAATGAACACTAAGAACAATAGAAATTTGATATGTTTGTAACATCTGAATACTATTATAATACAGTTTAATAAGACTTTTTTTCCTTTTCTTAATCTTTTGCTCCCACCAAGGGCTTTTGATTTGAACAACACCCATAAAACTGATAAAAATATATTATTTATCAGCCGAACTAATATCGATTGCAAAACTAAAATGAGGTCAGTATTCGCACCATATCGAAAGGGTGTGTGGAGGAAAGGTTCGACGTTGGGAAGAAGTGGGAAGGGACCGAGGCGATATTTAGTGCTTTCACGACTATTGATATATTTCGACGTTTACGACTTTGGAGTAACTTCACTTAATATATGAGAGGACTTGGATTGTAAATTTCCTCACTTCCAAATGTATGCCCATTCCAGGCAGCCACCCGAGCCACCATCACTATCGACAAAGTATCCTGTATTTACTTTTGCACGGCGGATATTTTGCACCTCTTAGGCTCCCAAGTTGCAACCCACCAACACCACATGCATATCCATCTTGTTGATGTCAACTTCCGATACTCTTGCATCACAATTTCTCATCCATCGTCATTCGTATCTAAACTAGCAACTATTTTTTTTTCTTTTTTTCTTTTCTTTAAGATGATTTTTAAAATTATTTTTCCAAACCCGTTTTTGAGACTCATTTTCCAAACTCATATTTCTAAACTAAAAGTTTTTTTTCTAATGTTCCATTCTCATTTTCCAACCCACTTTTCGAAACCAATTATTGTATCCCCTTTGCCAAACCATATTTTTAAACCCATTTTCCAAAGCTATTATTTTTACCCGCTTCCAAACCTCTTTTTTCTAACCCATTTTCTTATCTTATTTTCCCAAGAACTATTTTTCCACCCCCTTTTCGTACCTTTTTTCCAACCTTATATTCCAAAACTTTATAAAAGACATTTTTACAACCTACCTTTTAAAACCTTTTTTCAACCTTTCCAAAACACTTTTCCCTCTCCATTTTCCGCTTCCCTTTTCGAACCTCCTAGTCGCAACCTCTTTTCCAACCCTATTTTTCACTCCCCTTTTTCCGACCCCCTATTTCAAAACCCTTTTCCAACTAACTTTTCCAAACTCTTTTTTCTATCCATCTTACCAAATCTTTTCCCTTTTCCTAATACCTTTTCCACTCCCTTTTCCATTCCTTTTCACCCTTTTTCAAATCCCTTTTTTCTTTCTCCTTTCCAAACACATTTTCCAACCTATTATTATATTATATTTTCATACACCACCTTCTCGGAACCCATTATTCCATTCCCGTTTCCAATCCATTTTTCCAATCCCTATTTTCTAAAACCATTATACCATACCCGTTTTCAAACCTCCTTTTCCTAACTCAATTTTCCACCTTCTTTTCAACCCACTTTTCCTAACCCCTGTTTATTTACCCCCTTTACCAAACCTTTTTTCCAGCTCCCTTTTCCTAATACCTTTTCCACCCCCTTTTCCTACCTTCTTTTCCATCCTTTTATTCCAAAACCCCTTTCCAAATCCCTTTTTTCTCCCCCGTTTCCAAACAAATTTTCCAACCTATTATTCCGTCTACATTTTCAAATATATTTTTCCACCTCATTTCCTTACCTTCTTTTCCAACTTTATGTAGCAAAACCATTTACAAAACCACTTTTCCAATTTACTTTTCCAACCTCTTTTTTCTTTTTCAAACCCATTTTCACTCTTTTCAAACTTATTTTCCATCCACCTTTTCCAATCCACTTTTCCCAACTACTTTTTTCCACCCCCTTTATCAAACCATTTTTTTACAACTTTGAAACTTTCTGTTCTTTCCCATACCCTTCTCTACATTCTTTTCAAACCTCTTATTCCAAAACACTTTACTAATTCACTTTTCCCACCTTTTTTATCGACATACTTTTCCAAATCCCTTTTCATCCTTTTCCAAATCACTTCAGCTTTAAATCCCACGGCATATTTTGTAATTATTATTCTCAATGTGGAAAGAATGGATTAATACATCGATGATTATTTTATTATATGAAATATGAAATTAGGTTTTCACTAGTTCGGGTTTGCGTCACAAAGACGAGGCAAGGTTAGTAATTTGGGAATATTCTCCTCTTCTTTCCCTAATCACATCAGTTCTTGATTCCTTTGGCCGCTTGTAGCTTTCAGATAAGCTCAGTCGAATTGCACAAGCCGGGTAACTCACATGATGAGCGTGCTTTCTTTGGAAAATACATAGAGGGAAATTGCAAACAAGCAATAGTGCCTGGAGGGATTCTCATAGAATATGAAAGACTGAACTCTCGAAGGGCCTTTCCACCTTTGAAAGCATTTTTTAACTTCTATTCCAAAACTTTTCACAAACCCACTTTTTTAAACTGTTTTTTCAACCTACTTTCTAAAATCTTTTTTCATAATTTTCCAGATCACTTTTTCCTCCTCTTTTGCTCCCCGTTTCCCACTCCCTTTTGCCTACATGCTATTCCAAAAATCTTTTCCAACACATTTTTTCAAACCCTTTGATTCAAACTCCCATTTTCCCAAACCATTATCTATACTCGTTTCCAAGTATTTTCCTAATTTTTCCTAATCCATTTTCCCACCTTATTTTCCAACCCACCTTTCCCAAGCTCTTTTTCCACCACCTTTACAAAACATCTAACTCCCTTTTCCTAATAACTTTTCCACCCACTTTTCCACCCACTTTTCCACCCACTTTTCCTACATTGTTTTCCAAAACCTTTTGAAACCTACCTTTCCAATTTCTTTTTTGTACCTGAATTTTAAAAATCTATTCACTCTTTTCTGAATCACTTTTTACTCCACCTTTTCCACTTTTCCCCACCCTTTTTTGTCATCCCTTTTACCAACCCTATTTTCAAAATATGCTGAGCGCTTTTAAAAAATTTTAAGACATTTTTAAAGATTCAAAAAGACTTTATTAAAGTATTTTACAGAATTTCAAGGGATTTTAAAAGTCTTCAAAAGAAATAAATACACGAAATATCTTAAAATCGTTTAAAATATTTTGAAATCACTTAAATATCTTGAAATCCTTAAATTAAAAAAAAATCATTAAAAAAAATCATTCTAAGAAAAAAGAAAAAATATAAAAAAATTCGAAAAGTTTTTTTTTCTTTTTTTTTGCATTCTTTGCTTTGCTTTCTCATACTTTTATAGTAAAAGTATGTCATTTTTATTCAAAAATAATTATTTTTGATTGCAATCAACCAAAAACTTCAAAACTTATTTATCGACCTATGAAGCAGACAAAAGCAAACTTTATAAGTCAAAAACGAATATTTTGATTTTATTCGATGCATAGAATCAGAATTTATGCATGAGAACATAAACCAAAAAAAAAAACAATTTATTGATCTGTGTAATAGCTGCTAGAATGGTAGTGCTAAGAAAAAGAGAGCAACTCCACTAAATAGTGAATACCTACTTGCAGTTTCAGGCAATTTTGTCTAGCTAACAGCAGTTTGGGAAATTAGAGGACTCTCCGAAAACTTGAGCCTGTATAAAGTTCAGCTAAAGTAAAGCGATTGGCAATTTAGAAAGTTAGATATAGTGTCTCTCGATTCACTTCCAATTCTAAGTCAGATCTAAGAATCGGTTGTAGTAGAAATTTTCCAAGTTTCTTGCACTCATTGTGTTAACTATATAAATCAAATTAATGATAATGCAATCGATGACATAATCGTTGATAGAACGGTATCGCTTATTTACTTGTTCTACTTCATATTGATCCTGCCCATAAGCCTTTCTTCCTCTAATTAACTCCACATGCTGGGAGGATCGTATTAACGAACATGTTCCAAAAGCTGTGTAGTTAACGTTACATTAATGAGTTGCTGTTTCTATTGGCAAATGGTTATCTATGGCACTATAATGAAATAATTCAAAGTTTTGGTGGGCCAAGAGTAATTAACTGTTGTAAAGTTTCACGAAACAACAGAACAAGTAGAGATTGTCCTCATTTCGAAATAACATTAACGATATCATTTGTAAATCATTTACCACTATGTCACAAGTAAAAATAAAAAATTAAGACGCTTCTTGTTGCTTATGTACCTTTTTTTATATAATTAATTTAAATATTTCGAAACACTGACTTTTGTTATACAAGGTGACCAATTTTAATCTATGGATTTAATAGTACTATTAATTTTGATCTTGAGGTCAATGTTCAAGGTTATCTGAAGTTCAAGTCGATTTTTTTAAAATGGCGACCCCTATTTTTGACTGCGGATTTAAAAAGAGCGGAAAATTTCACGTCAAAAGAAAGATTTCACAGAAAAAAAAATTTCAGAAATTCTTGAGAAATTTGTTAAAATCCTTTGAAATTCATTAATATCATTTAAAATCCCTTGAAATAGTAAAATTACAAATTTATAGTAAAATTTCTATAGAAATTTCTAACAGTGTAATTTTCAAGCTTTGATTCATCCACA
The DNA here is from genome assembly GCA_904066015.1 of Synergus gifuensis. Lineage (NCBI taxonomy): Eukaryota > Metazoa > Arthropoda > Insecta > Hymenoptera > Cynipidae > Synergus > Synergus gifuensis. Next base: position 505,574 of record CAJFCO010018480.1, read on the forward strand.
TCAATTGATATGGATGACCTTAATACAGATTAATGCTTCGTCATTCAGAAATTGTTCCATATTCATAAATCATTAAGTAGCTTAAATACAAACATTGATTTTCAATTTGATGTTCTGGTGAAATGCGGAATATCCTCGAGTGAATGAACTTTAAAAAATGTCATAAATATTTAATACTGAATTTATATCTCGAAATTTCAAATTCTCGAAATCTACAAAAATGTCCATATTTTTTGTTAAAAATGTTGGTCACAAACATTTCTTCAAAATTTTTGTTTAACATTTTTCTTTGAAAGTCTTGCTCAAAAATTATGAAGAAAAATTTTGAAACAAATATAAAGTTTTTAAAAATGTTCTCTGTATTATAAAAAGAACTCTTTTCCTGATTTTGTTTCAAGAATAAAGATTAATCTACTCAAAAACCTTGGGAAAGGTAGCATAACATTGAAAAAATGTATTACCTAACCAAAAACATTCATCTATAATATATCCAGACCAACTCTTATATTTTTTTTTAGAAAGGTAGAAAGGTAGCCGAAAAAATTGACTCATAGGGAAATTACTCTAACCCAAAAACATTGGCCCATATCGAGACTTCCGCCTCCTATGTTTTTGGAAAAGATAGTATAATGGTTTGTGATAGGTTAACGGAAGTCGCGGTTAAAAGTCGATTTTAAAAGCTCGTACTAAAATCTCAGCCAATCGAAAGCCAAAAAACTTCCCTATGCAATATGGCCCCTATACACAGCTTCCCCCCTTATTTACTTCGGCATAGGCCCCGCAGGCTTGAGCTCTATCCATATATTCGTTCATCCATGGAAATAATAATAATGATTGTTTTTTGCTCATCGCAATGTAAAACAAATGAGGGTCATTTATTTACATCGATATTATTTCTCTGTAGTATTTCGATGGGATATAAACTGATATTCAGACATCTGTTCATCCCGTTTTTTTTTTTAATAATCCGATTGCCTCGAGGGGATTTACTTGCTTTCAGCAAATATGAATATAACTTTGATGTGGAATTTACATTTTGCTATATTGATCTCTGTTCATCGAAATTTCATTCATTGTTTACAAACTTCTTCTAATTTGCAATTAAGAGATTATCAATTGGAAAGGGATACTGGGAAATAATCAGTATTTTTTGAGACTAGATAAAACCGACTAATGACATTTACTTTTTTTTTTTTAAAAAGTTCAAATTCAAACCTTTCAGATCAAAATTTTGAATTCAGGAGTCAAATATTGGGACAACTGAAAACAGCACGAGTGTTTTGTAAATATTACCGAAATTGAATATTCTCTAAATACAAAATTTCCTAATCTCTACAATAAAATATTGTCCAAATAAATATTTATTTTAATAAAAATAAAAAAAATTAATAAAATATTTTGCGTTCGACGAAAATCTCTTTGGAAATTTCCCAAGAATTTTTTAAATTATATTTTAACGAATCAATTCGGGAATTTTACTTTTCGAGATTTTTCAGCTGTCTAAATGAGGACAAATTTTAATTTTTCAAAATCATTTTTCCGTCAAATAGCTTGAAGAGGTCCGAAGACACCCGAAGACGTCCGAAGACAACTGATGAGGTCCGAATACGTCCAAAGGGTCTCGAAGATACCCGAAGAGTTCCGAAAAGGCTCGAAAATGCTCGAAGGGATCTAAAAAATTCCCGACGAGGTCCGAAGATGTCCCACGAGGTCTGAAGACACCCAAAGAGGTTCGAAGAGGTTCAAAGAGACACCCGAAGAGGTTTGAATAGATCCGAATACGCCCGAAAAGGTCCGAAGAGGCTCAAAAACGCCCGAAAAGGTCTAAAGATGACCGACAAGGTCCAAAGATGCCCAACGAGGTCCGAAGGTGCCCAACGACATCCGAAGACACCCGAAGAGGTCCGAAGGTATCCGAAGAGGTTCAAAGAGGTCCAAAGACACCTATCTAGGGGTCCGAAAACACCCGAAGAAGTTCGAAGAGGTCCGAAGATACCCGACGCCATCCGATGACGTCCGAAGAGACCCGAAAACGCCCAAACAGTCCCGAAAAGTCTGTGTTTCGATTTTAGCTATGGTACGGTTGGTCAGAGTCGACCGTAATAGTTTTTTTCATAGACTACAATCGCTACAATCTATGAAATCTGAATAATTATATCTAGTGCCATTTTCAATAAATTAAAATCTTTGTGGTTAGAGCTTTATCTCGCACAAATTTAGACCGTGCTGCTGTAATAATTTGTGCTCGAACTCGATATGGACTGTATTCTCGACGTGAACAAAGTTGAAGAAAATCGCGGTAAAGCTTGGAGCGCGACAAATTGGAAAAAAAGCAGGGAAATGTAGAGAGCCGCAAGTCCAATTTTAATGAGAAGTGAGTCGTTGCGCAATCTCGATAACTCCTCTCGTTCGTATTTTCGGTAACGTCCTGCTGTAAATCGTAGAAAAATCCGCAGTATCCACAGCTTTTCCGGATGGACGAGTAATCTAGTAATTGAATTTTCGCGAAAGAGCTCTTGAAAAATCTTTCGGTGTTGAAGATACTTGAATCGCTCGATTTCGAACGTCGAATTTAACTCGGAAAAATTCATCGAATTCATTTTAGAATACAGAAGTGATAGAGTCTAGCATGCAAATAGATTTATTAGACATCTGTAAATTTTCATGAACGATGGAAATAAACTCATGCGGACTGAAGCAGACTGCTAAATTTGATTTAAGGTCAAGAACGCAAAATGAAATTTTTAGTATTTTAGAATCACTTGAAATCTTCAGAATTCTTTGAAATATTTCGACATATATTGAAATCATTTGAAAGTTTTTAAAATATTTTTAAAATTTATTTCACTTTGTTACATTTACAAATTTTTTAGTATTTGTTAAAAGGTGAAAGGGTAATTTAAAAAAAAAATTGGTAAGAAATAGGTTTCAAAAGAGTTTTAGGATTTTCGTAAGATTTAAGAGATTTTAAGATACTTTAAGTGATTTAAAGGATTTTAAGAGATTTCAAGGAATTTTTAAAAAATTCAAAATGTTTTTAGGATTTACAAGAGATTTCATAAGATTCCAAGGCATTTTTAGTGATTTAAAAAGATTTCAGAATGTTAAAAATTTTTTTTTTAATTTTAAAGAGGTTTTAAGGTACTTTGTATAATTTAAAGCATTTTAATATTACAATCGATTTTAGCCAATTTTGAGAAATAATAAAAGATTTTAAATTATTTTAAAGAAGTTGAAGGGTTTTCAAAAAAATTCAGAAAAGTTTAAAATATTTTCAAGGAATTTAACAAAAGTAGCTAGTGTTAAGGGGTTACACTACTCAGGAGATTTTTTTTTCCAAATTTTTTTATTTACTTAAAAGATGTACAAACTATTCAAAAATTACATTCAGCAAGAATTTTGGTGGAAAGGCGGTTATAAATAATTTTTTTAAATTTTTTTCGGAAGCGCCTCTGAGCGCTCCGAAACATTTGGATAAGTACCTTAAGGATCTTACGGTACTCAAGAAGGAGACTGAATTTAAATGTAGAAGGACACACGATTTTTATGATTGATAAATTATTACGTTTGTAGTTAACAATTTAAAATCGATTTTTTGCTAAAAAATGAAAAAAAGAGAAATTTAAACTCATACAAATTTGTGAATTTTCAAACAAAATTTCAAATTCTATGTTCTTCGACAGAAAAACAATTGTAAATTAAGAAAAAAATTTTTTTTCTTTTCTTATACTGCCACGACGCCATTTTGTTGTAAATACATAAATAAAAAATATTTTTGAGAACTTTAATATATATGTAATAAAGCCCTAAATTTTTTTTATCCACCACATACAACTCGAGAAAAAAATTCACAAGAAAAGCTTCTTTTTTCGACGCGTCTGGGTAGTGTAACCCCTTAAATAAAGATATTTAGATTGATTGTTCGGACAAGTTTGGAAATTCATTTCCCACATCAAAAATAAATAAGAAAAATGAGATTTGTATAGGATGACGAATGAAACAGAAGTTTTGAAATTTAATCCCCGTGTGAAGTTTAATGACATTCCTTTATGTTTTTAATTGGTAAAGCATTAACTTTGACTCCGGAACGAGAGTTGAAGAAACTTTAACAGATCAAGTAATTACTTCCATTTCCATTGACAGGCTCTCCCATCGTGTCACGAGGAACGCAATCATTAACAGTTTCAAACTGGCTCGCAAGGCCACCGTTGTTTCGCGCAAACTTTATCGACCATGTGAACCAAAAGTTTTAATGAACTACTCCGCCGAGGATTAACTTTACGAAGATTTCAAACTCGCGCTTTGCTTCGTATAATAAAATTTCTTTGACGATTGAACCACGCGGCATCAAGTGCAAGTTTGAATTTAATTTTTAATGGTAAAGTTCACAGTTTATTGAGTCTTTCTTACTTAAAATAAGTGAATTCTGATTATGATATATAATTACACAGCTTTAATAGTCTTCTAATGTAAGAGGCTTATTTAAAAATATTACCACACTATATTACTGCATACTTATTGATATTTATATTTATTTTCATTTTTTTACTTTTAAAAATTTTTTTAATTCTTTAAATTTGATTTTTAATTTTCTTTTTCTTTTTATTTTATTTTATTTTTTTTTATATAAATGTATTTTGACTCGTTGATTACTAAAATACGTCCTTAGGATCCCTCGTCAGAGGTATCGAATCAAAGTCCTAAGAATAAAGAAAGTAAAACTAAAGTTAAATATTATTGTTATGAAAGTGTTGAATATTCCCAGGTCAAGATTGTAGTCGTTACAAAGTTAAGATCGTCTCAATACTGAAAACTTATGATCGTATTTTACACAGAACTTTATCCTCGTGCTAAATATGCAAATGGGATTTTCATAGAAATCAAGTTTCTTGAAACTTCTCGTTAAACGAAAGTTTCAAGTGGACATTAGCATATATTATTTCCAACAATTGTGAGAAATTAATAAGTACTATTAAAGTATTTCTCAATAAAACAAAAACCTCTTTCATTTTTTATCCCTACCTTAACGACACATTTTCTCTGTAATTTTATTTCTAAAATTGAGATATCAAATTGATAACTTCTAAAATTAAAGAAAATATCCTAAGGTACGTTTATTCGGTCCTAAATTTTTATTAAAAAAAAAACATTTAAAAATAATTTTAAAGGATTTCAAATTAAAAAGTATTCAAAAATAATTTAAAAAATATAAAAATGTTTCTTTTCTTTTGCAGATGTCATTGAATAAGTAATAAATTGATTAAAGCTATATTTTTTATTATTATTACAAAGTAAACTTTTCTTTTGTAGGCCGAATTTTTTTTATAAAAGAATGTCTTCCACTCGATACGACAAACAAATTCAATTTACTTTTACTTTTTGCCTAACGCTACATCGATATACCTACTTCTGAAGAAAAATGTCAACCCAGAAATATATTTCAAAGTGCAGGAAATCGAAGGCATGAACGGTTCCTGAGTTATTTATTGAAATATCGAAGAATTTCATCGTAATAGAAAAGATATTTCCTTCCTTTCAAAGCTTGCTCTATCTTTCCGAATGAAAGGCCAGGATAAATCGCAAAGGACACTGCTGCTGACATGTGCATGCAGAAGGCGTTCATATCCTTCTCAACCTATCAAAGCAATTCAACTTTCAACTTCGTCTACTTTTCTCTACATTAATTAAATTATAGATACCCTTTGCCATACATTATAATATACTTTATAGACTGATAAGGGTAATTTTATTTTTTAATATACTTACTTTCATTTTATTTAATTGTAAGGTTTTTTTTCACCAGATTCAACCCCCCCAACCCCTCCTACAAGTGAACCATAAAGAAATATAAAATAATTGTAACTTATACATATTATTTATTTAAGAGTGAGAACAGCTTTGAAGCTGAGAAAAACACTCCATTGAGTACGAACGGCACCCATTCGAGTGTGAGCGAGCCAAGCGCTGCTTAACTTCGGTAATCGAACGAGAAGTCTTAAACTATTCCATGCATACTAATGGACGAATAACGTTCTTAATAATTACAAGCATTTCTTGAAAAATTTAAAGTCTGCCCTGGATTTTACAAAATAGAAAATATTTTCTACTTTTTTTCGAAATCGGTGTACGTTTTTTAATTTCATGCCTATTATTAGCAATAAACTTTTGACTCAACGAATTAGAGTAATTTTGGTGAATATTTTAATTTTAAGGGATGAATAAGGGTGAGTTCCAAATGCGCGCGTGGGTTAAAACTTCGGTGAGTTATTTACTGGGTTGTACAGAATTACTTTCCATCAGAAAATTTTGGATCTCATATGTTTTAGAAAAAAAATGTTTTTATTTATTTATTTATTTTTTATTTTCGTTTATCGTAAACATTGCAAACTTTAGTCTCATCTAAAACACGAGTGTGACGTTCTTTGTAAGGACTAGATGGCAAGTAGGTAAAGTAAGCTCAAAGACACGATGAAACACGTGCTTCGCGAGTTTCATATTTTGTTTGCAATTTCCTTTTAAGATACAAGACGTGTTGACTGAAGAAAGCATCAAGCCAAGAGAACAAAATGTTAGAGTGGAATGTCGAGTTACACACACCTGACATTTCTCGCCGTTTCTCTTTTATCTTAGACCTCTTTTCTTATTTGTGCGGGTTTTGTTGGTGGTCGGGGAAATAACGAAAGACGCGGAGCTAGTACGACTCTAGACGCTCTTTGTGTTGAGTTAGCGAACTGATTCTTGCTCGACACACAAAAGAAGAAAATATGTGACCTACAAAATGTATCTCGTATTTTAAATCTAATTGAAAAAACGAAAATTAAGTTATGTTTAAAATATCTTTTCTTTCTTAGATAATCATCAGACAGGTGAATGATTTTATCTTCAATTTCGAATAGAAATCCCATTCGAATAAACCGAGCCAATCTGAATCAATTCGCAGCTAATGTAAGTAGCTGCTTTCAGTTCCGAATCAATCTGAATTTTTAATTGAAATGTCAGCAGTTAATCCAAAAAATCCAAAATAATAATAACTTCAGATTGGCTCGGATTCATGAGGATAAGAATTTTCATCACTACCTCAAACTGAAACGGATGCATTCAGATAGGAATCATCATTTCGTCTTAGTATTGCATCCGAATCATTTAGATAGAAATCTTCATTTGTCTAACATTTCTCTTGATCACGCATTTCTCGGAATGAAACGAATTCAGACGGATAGAAACTTTTCTGTCCAAAACTTTGGCCAGTGCAAATTTTCACGATGCTCTTGCTACATTAGAATCTATATTTTCAGTAGCAAAGTAATTAATTAATTATTAATCTAATTAATGATGAATAAAATTTAATAATTTATCTAATTAATTATTATTATGAATTAATAATTAATTTAATTAATTATTAATCAATGTGTCAATTAATTTTGTATTTAAGAAAATACTTGTTGCATACGTACTCACTGGTGACTTAAACGAAAATGTCAAAGACTTCAAGAAATACTAGAAATCCATACGTACCTGAAACAAAAAATAAATGCTTTTAAGTGACAAACCAAAGAAAAAAAAACAAAAACAAAACAATAAAGTAGATCTCCAGTAATCCTAAAAAATTCTGAAGGCTTAAATTATTCGTAAGGAAATATCTCCAAATTAATATATTGAGAATAAAACATTATGCACCAAGGGACTGTTTATTGTATGTTGAAAATATACATTCTCAAAAATATTATTTCCCCCCATGATACACATGATATTTTTTATATTATATGCATTATTTTAGCCGAGACTAAAAAGTAGACAGTAAAAAGGACTTTTTAGTTCTTAGGAGTAAAAAGTAGAGATTAAAAAGTACTTTTTAGTTCCTAAAGAGTAAAAAGAAAAGTACTATTTAGTCCCTAAGTAAAAAAAGTACTTTTTAGTCCCGTAGGTAGTAAAAAAGTACTTATTAAGAAAAATAATTTTTTTTAGCATCTTGTAGTATAAAAAGCAATATAAACCAAAACTTCATAAAAACAAGAAAATGGAGATCATGATTATAGGGACTAAAAAAGGTACTGTTTTCACAATTATCAATTAGTAAACATGAAAATTTACTTCCTCTCTATTCACAACTTTTTCTATGAATACGGAACGAATTTTTATAAAGTTTCAGGTAAAACTTTTTCTCTTAAAAATGTATATGATTACTCTGAGTACAGAAGAAATTTCAGATTTGAAGGAAAAAAAAAAAAATAAAACTTGCAAGCAGGAAACCCCATGCATGATGAATGAAGAGATAAAAGCGGAGAAACTTTTTTACACTTGGGAATTTTATTAGAGTACTTGGAGTCTGAGTAACGTGGGTCTGACAATTACAAAGGTCGCACTACTTGCCTGACCAAACAGGGATGTGCTACTGACGTCCTGAAACTGCTCGTACTATTGTAGAGAACAATGACTGGTTTATTTAATTTATTGAATTTACCATTCTCTTTACACCATATAGCTAAAATTATATTATTTTTTTACGTAATAATAATTTGAAAGTTTTTTTTTTTTCATTATTAATGGGTTTGAAATTAAACTCTGGAATTCTAGTTTAGCAGAATGTTTTAAAAAAAGTCGAAATAAGGTTTTTTTTTTAATAAAACTTTAAAAATATAGAAAATGAGATAATAATTTATGTTAATAAAACTAGATTTTAATTCGTTTATGAAATCGGTAAGGAAAATTTTAATAATTATTAAGATTTCATGAAATTTCTTAAAGTTCTACTAAATTTCTTAAAATTCTTCAAAATCTTTTAGCATCCTTTAAAGTTCAAGAAAATTATTTTAAATTCCTAAAAATGCGGAAAATTTTTTAAATATCTAAAATAAATTAAAAATGAAATAAAATAAAAATGAATAAATAAAATATTAAAAATAAAAAAACTGTCATAATCTTTTGAAATTCCATAAAATCCTTTGTAAAATTGACAACTTTTAGAAAAATAATTTTTCATATTTCACTTTCGATCAGAAGTTGCGATAAAACTGTTGAGATAAAAATCATAAACCATTTTTCAGCGAACGTGCGATACCTTATAGTGTACCTATACAAAAAAAAAAAGAAGAAGCAAATCGTTTTAGTTACTTATTTTCAAAGATTTTTATGTATCTTTTATAACGCGAAAGCGCAGTTTATGCGTGTTCGAAAGACACCTCTGGAAAAGCAAAGAGGAGTTTTCATGCTTTCAATGTGATGGATATACAGATATACGTAGAGTCGCGCGAAACCGATAGCAATGACTGTATTCAGGATTCGAATAAGTGAATCCGTGAATAAAATATACATCTACTTAGAAAAATATGGAGCGGAATCTTCAACTGAAACTCGAGACGTCCTAGATCCCATTGAATGACAGATAAACCCTTTTAACTGCGACACGGAAACGGTTTCCCTACACATTTCACATTGAAACCCATAATGTCGTATATAAGTTCGCAGAACTTGTTTATTTTGTAGCTTCAGAATGTAGGAGACATCTGCTAAAAATTTTCAATTTTTCAACACGAAATAAATGGATTTTAGATTCGGATAGGAATTTTGGATTTGAGTTCGGATTGATTCGGATAGGAAATTTAGTTTCTAATTCGGATTGGACCGGATTACTTTGGAAAAGAATCTTAGTTTTAAATTAAGATTAGCTTCGATTGATTCGGATAGGAATACAATTTTTTATTTGACTTCGAATTGGATCAAATTGATTCGGATAAGAATTTTGGTTTTATTTTCGGATTAGCTTTACATGATTCGGATAGGAAATTTGGTTTCTAATTCGGATTGTTTTAGAAAAGAGTTTTGATTTTAATTTCGGATAAACACCGATTGATTCGGTTAGAAAGTTTAGATTCTATTGTAAATATTATAGATTTTTTAAGACGAAACGTGAAATGAATTTTAGAATAACGAGTGACAATTTAAATTATTTTTTTTTAAACGCCACTTCTAAAGTTTTTAAAAATTTCTTTAAATCATTTGCTCGTATTTAATTTTAATAAAAGATTTTGCCTTTTATTTTTAAATGAAGAAAACCAGGAAATATCTAAAAAGACGAAAGTATTTATCTCTGTTGTCTTCTCATCTCAAAGAGGCTTCTCGAGTGACATTACTTTGAGTTTAGTTCGAATAAAAAAGAACTCTTAAAGTCGTCGCTCATCAGTTTCCAGTTTAAAGAAAAATATTCCCTCTTCCATACTATTTTTGTAAATTAAATTACTTACAGCGAGATTTTTTCATTAGATTATTATTTTTCTCTGAAGAAAATGTTTTACAACCTTCATGCTATAAAACTCTACAAAAATAAAGAATATAATATACAATATTATCTCAGAAACAATTAAGTTTCAATCGAGGCTTCTCTTCAACATTTTATTACATTGAAAAAATTTAATAAAAGCCTTCTTTTTTTGGTACAATAGAAAAATGTTTGGATTATACTTCGGATTAGATTGGATTGATTCGGATCCGAAGTTTGGATTTGATTTCTGATTAGTTAGGATTAATTCGAACAGGAATTTTGGTTTCGATTTTCAATTAGTTCGAATTAATTTGGACAAAAATCTTTAAGTGGACATCGGATTGGATAATACTTTAAAACTCTCCAAAGAAATAAAGGATCTAATATATTATCTCAAAAAAATTGATCTATAAACTCCTCATTTTATTTAGATTTTCGATAAATTCATTTGGAAGATGGATGCAAAGGCGTCTCGTCGTCATACGCACAATGCACTAAAATATTTTGCAGTGTAAGCTTCATTTATCCTCTACTCGAGGCAATGAACAGATAAACCGAGCAGCCGGAAACGACGGCAACCATTTTCTCGGTGGACCTTGCAGCATCCGGAAATTACCATCTTCCAATATTTTCCATTACCAGGATACCGGAAGAAATTTAATTTCGTCTCCGGCAGGAAATGCAATCCAAATCGCTACCACATTGTTGTGAAAGAAAGTCTTTTGTAAATAAAAACGCTTTTTATTGGTCAATTTTTCGAAGTACTTAGACATTGCAAATTTGTACCAATTGAGCAAAGAAAATTATATGTATTTACTGATACAATATTTTCTAAATTATAAATTAAGGGCATGTATTATTTATCCGATTCCTACCTTACCGAACGATTTTTTTAGACCATATAAGCGTACCTTAATGTTTTAACTTTAATTACAGAAATTTTCAATTAGAAGTAACGTTGCAGAGAAAAAAATTTCGGTAAGATAAGAATCTTACAATGTTATAAAAATCTGAGGAGTGTCTGTCAATGTCTTCGACCAGGGCAGTATGTTTAGAAAAAAAGCGTATTATCTTTTCTAAAAACATGGGCGAGGATTCGATATGAGTCAATGTTTTTGGCGAGGGTTGTATGTTTAGAAAAAATATTGTAGTACCTTTTCCAAAAACATAGGCGAGGTCTGGATATGGGTCAACGTTTTCGGCCATATTTTGTAATAATATTGTAGTATCCTTTCTAAAAACATTGGCTAGGTCTTGATATGGGTCAATGTCTTTTGTTAGGACACTTTAGATGTGAGTCAATGTTTTTGGTTTGGTCAGTATGTTTAAAAAAATATTGAGATATAAAATAGAAAATAACCCGGAAATTTTTTTATCAATTTTAAAAAACTTTGCTTCTAATATTATTTTCGACTAAACTTTTGAAGTAAAGCAGTAAGTAAACGCAGAGAGACGGTTTACTCCGATACGTTACATATTCTGTTACAATCCTTGTAACTCGATTTAAAGAAATTGGCAGAAGCAGACATGGAATCGGTGAGCGTTCAATCTCGAGAACGTGCATTTGCATCGATACATCCAATATTCCTTCGAATTGGAGGATGAGTTTGTGACTAAAGATTTGATATATCCAAGTACGTACTGCATTGGGCATGGAGATACACTAAGAAAAATATTTGGTTCGGACAACAAAACTTTCTGTTGCTATAAAAGTAAAAAAAATTGTTGGTTGTGCCAACCAGTTTTGTTAATTTAACCAAACTGAGATTTTGTTGGTTTAAATGAATTTTTTTGGTTCAACAAAAGGTTTGTTGAAAGAACAAAGATTTGGTTGGTACAACCAAACAATTTTTGTTGCTTCTATAGCTGCAAAAAGTTTTGTTGTCCGAAGCAAACAGTTTTCTTAACGTAAGAGTTTACCGTATGTAATAAAGTGAATTTTAAAGATTAAAGTATAGACGAGTAAAAAAGAAATCTAAAAAATCTGAAAAAATTTTGTCGTCTTGACTTTCTTTTTTATCTTGCGTCGTTTTCCTCAAAATGTTAATTTTTAATTTTTTTAATTTTATAAGAATTATAACTGCCAATTTTCTTCTGAACGAAGAATGTTATAAAGATACATTGTTCGGCTTTTTAAGGACTGTAAGGAGTCATATATAAAAGCTTTAAAGTTTTAAAAAAATATATTTTTAAAATTTTGAAAATACTATAACTTTGTTAATTTTTGTCCAATAAGGCTGCTTATCGAACTTGACCTTCATTTTTGGATACTAAAAAAGTATGTCAAAGGTCAATCCAATCCGATAATTCTTTCAAAAGTTATCTTGCTTATTAAAAACGCATTTTTGAAAATAAGTATCTTATAAATTAAATTTTTTTCCTGCACAATAAATCATAGTCCCAACTTGAAGCTAACAAGACTAGTAAAGAACATTCATGACTTCTTTCAACAAAACAATAAAGTTGATAATTACCTATTTTCAAAAATTAAAGTAAAATAAGAGAAAAATTTTGAAAAATTGATCTTTTCCTTTTTAGGCTAATATTAAAGTACAATTCAAAATAATGTATTTCTCTTATTAAAAATAAAAATTGCATAATTTGAAGCAAAGTTATAGCGTGCCAAAAAAATTGTCATATTATTTTCGAGGAGAATTTTGTACAAGTCGAAAAATTAACATTTAAGTTAAAGAGGAAAATGTATATTACTTTTAATTTGCTACAGATCCTAGCATAAATTGAAATTACGAGAAATTAGATGTAAAAAGGTTCGGGGGCAAATACGAAATGAGATTCGAGCGGTGCAAATGTACAGACTAATTCAATATTGTGCTGAAAAAAGTCCTAATCTTATTCCCACGTTTCTGGCAATTACACGAACCATTTAACTTCTGAATTCGAGACAAGCATTTCGAATTATTGATTATTCAATTCGCGCGCTACTTTCTTGAGCGATTATCGAAACTAACATTTTCTTTGTGCAAATATTTGAAATTCACAATAAATAAAAGGAAATATTACAGAGAAAATGGAACTTTTTCATATATTTAATTTAAATTCAGTTATCGGCCCAGCAATCATCTTTTTGTCATTTTCAATCTGCACTTTCATTTTATCTTTTATCTATTATCTTATCTTTCATATGAACTCTTATCTGTTATCTCATTATCATTTATCTAAATTTTTATCTAAAATCTTACCTATTATCTTATATTTAATCTCTACCTATATCCATCTTTTTATATTTTATCTATTGACTTATTTTTTATCTAAACTTTCATCAATTATTATTCGAAATATTGCATTTTTTCTATCTGAACTTTTTTATCTTTTATTCCTCATCTCATTTTTCATCTGAACTTTTAAAATTGATCTCATCTATTATCTCTCTTTTTTAATCTAAACTTAGATCTTATTTTTGAAGTCATCTTTACCGGTTAAATAAAAATTTTCCCCACCTTGCAAAACTGAAAATATCAAATGTGCTAAGTTTTCTCAAGGGAAGTGATATTTGTTCAACATAAGAAGAGTGTTTACATTATAGTCAGTTCTCTCTGTACGAACACTTACGTAGGGTAGTTCGTCGAAGTAGGAAGTTCTTGTTCCGTACCTAATAGAGTTCACTTTCAAAGTACCAAACTTTCTCAATTCGTTTTTGAAGCTCGTTACAGCAGATGCTTTCTATACTCTACTTTTTCTTTGCTCTTGTCCCACCAGTCCCACTCAATTCTTCCTACTTTTTTCTGAACGCAATATACTTAACTGCACTTTTCATTTCAAGTATTTATGCAAAGCCTTACTTCGGAAATCATTCTCCGAGATTTTTTCAGATTTCTTGAATATGTATCTCTCCATATAATAAAAAGGTCGTTGTTGACATACGCCCTTCTTTACTCCAATGTGACATAAGCTCTTTTTTACCACCATTTGACATACGCCCTTTTTAATCCATTTTTTTCGAATTAAAGTATAAATTTGTGTCCCTACCAAAAACATTTACCCACATCCAAATCCGCATCTATGTTTTCGAAAAGAATAGTACAATACTTTCCACGCCCTTATGTTTTTGGACAATACAGTATAATATTGTATTAAATGTACTCCCAGAACTAAAAACATTGGTTCTTATTCAGATCTCCAAAAGGATTTATTAGACAGTACAATATATTCCCGAATATACAACCTTAGTAAAAAATATTGATCGATATTGAGATTTCTTTAAGATAAAAATAATATTGTAATATACTATTCTAACCAAAAATATATGTTTATACCTAGGCCCCCGTCAATATTTTTGAAAAGGACAGTGCAATACTTTTCTACAGCCATATGTTTTTGGAAAAATAGTATATTACAATATTATTTTTATCTTAAAGAAATCTCAATATGATCCATATCCAGATTCACCGATTTTTAAATAGTAAAATATATTCCCGAATATACTGCCCTAACAAAAAACATTGATTGATATCGCGTTCCTTTTTTTTTAAAAAAAAAAAAAGAGTATAATATTGTATTAACTATACTGTCAGAACTAAAAACATTAGTTCTTATCCAGGCCCCGTAAAAATTTTAGTAGACTATACAAAATATCCCTAAATGTACTATCCTAGCCAAAAACTTTGACTCATATCGAAATTGCCCTCACCAAGAGCATTGAATATCGAAATAACAATAGTTTGGAATTAATAATAACTAACTATATATAATTCGATTAGAAGAAGTGTAAACCTTCTTTTCTTGTAAATAATATATAAGTGGAAAAAACTCTTATAGATCTGTAATTTTTTTTCTTAATTTTCGTGCGACCTAATAAGAGCTGAAGGAATAAAAACGATCAGTTTCGCTTCCAATTTTAGGATTCATCCATCATGAAACTATCATCACTAGCTGTAGCTCTTGTGTTCTTTGATTCATTAATGCTAGAACAGAGCGCGCGGAAAATGTAATTTTCGTTTTCACAGAGCAATCTTCCTCTCTGTTCTCGGGAGACTTAATTCATTTCTTCGTGTTCGTACAAGTATACATATAAATCTTGTAGCTTAATATTAAATTATAAAACAAAGGTGTACTATTGTATAATACACTCAAAATATAATTTCAGGTCTTTCCTATATTCATTTATTTTTTTTTTTTAAGAATTCCTTTTTTTTCCCCTGTTTTCATGAAACTTTTCCTTTCTTCTGTTTTTACATAAGTACAGGTTGACTCAATGAAACCCCAAAAGAAAGTAAAACTATTTAAATATAAATAAAAATAAAACAATACATAAAATAATAATTAAATAATAATATTTTTATTTATTATTATTATATTATATTATAATTTAATTAAATTTAATAATGTAACCAATAAAATAAAATTTCAAAAACAACTTCTTTTTATCAACTATAAAAAAAGTTTTCAAGAGTTATACAACTTCGGAAAAACAGCGCATTATTTTCACTGATTTTATACTTGAAAGGCAGTATAAAAACCTAGCACTAAAAATCTCGGATTTTGTTATTACCGCAAACTCTTGAACTAAAAGTTGAGGAAAATTTGAAAGTTATGATCGAAGATGCGTAAATTGACTCTCGACCGTGAAGCAATTTTCAATTAAGGAGTAATGTTAGTCGACGGTCTTCCAATAAAAGAGGTGAACTTTTTTAATTAAATATCTGTTCACAAACTTTTATCTGGAGTTGGTGACGCTTAACAGAGGTAAAAGAGGAAAGAAAGGTAGTAAAGGAAAAAAAGCACGATATTTTTGTCGAATAAGTTAAACAAACTGCATAGAAATCTATAAATGTTTGTCTTAAAACTTTATGTATTTAATTATTTTATTTTTTGCAAATTGTTGCAGCAAGGAGAATAATTAATATGAAAGAACATTTTCGAGCTCCATTACATTGCACTTAAATGTTCGAATGCTTCCTCGCTTCATCTAATAATTTCCCACCTAGAAGGTAGCTTCAAGGCATCTAATCCCTAGTGGTTTGATGCTATTGGGAAATAATTCGATTTAATTACTGTTACCACATTCACACTATAGCTCCTTCATATCCTCGATAAAATGTTAAGGATACATTTAGGAAAGTAAGAACGTTCTAATGTTATTAATTGACATAAGAAGGTAATTCACATCAGCTTCCACTTCATATCTCTTATCTTTATATTATAAAAAGATCTCACCGCTGCCACCATTTCAAGAATTAAACTATCATGATCGAAACATTGACTGTAATTGCTTCTAGTAAAATTTATTTTCGAATTTTGAGGAATATCAAATTTTTTCAAGGATATTAAAAGATTTATAGAGATTTCAAAATCTTTAAAGCAAGTTCAAGATATTTTCAATATTTCAGAGGGTATTAAAATAACGCATAGGATTTCAAGAGATTTAAACGGATTAAAATTTTTGTTAAAAATGTACAAAATTTTTAAAAACATAATATTCTAATAAATATACTACCCTAGCCGAAAATATTGACTCATATCGAGATCCCTTATATTTTTTAAAAAAGATAATATATAATAATATCGTAGTAAATGACGTATTGCTCTAATGTCATAACCATAGCAGTTTTTTGCGTGTACACTCAATTCTTCCAATGATAAACTCCCCAAAGATGAAAACCTCCCAAAGATGAACACATTCCTCTCTCAATGATGAACAGCATCTTTCGCAATATTCACTTGATACCACTGCGCATGCCATGGCACTCGGCATCTGATTGGTTGCTATTGCGCACAGTTGAAAATGCTAAAAAATATTATTTTATACGCAATACGTATGTGCAATTGATGTTACTATAAATAGAAGAAATTTGTTCATCTTTGGGAGAGTCGAGTGTACTGAAAAAAATGTTCCATTAGATACAGAGTGTTGAAAAAATTTCTAACAGACATTTTTCGTCTCTGAAGAATCTTGTGAAAAAAGCATGTATTGATGAAGGATGTCTGTTACAACCCACGTGACGTAAAGCATGAGAATTTTATGTCATTATTTCTCAAAGCAACAAATAAAGATTACTGGTGTATAAAAATAAACGTAAATGAATTCTAGCATTCTTGCACTAGCAATTTTGTCATACAAAACAGAAATATTGCCTCGTATCGATATTACCCTAATCAAAGATATTGACCCATATTTTTGGAAGTAAACTGAAAAATAATCGAATTGTGAGGTTAGAACTTTGTTCCAACACCCTTCATCAACATCACAATTAGAATGGTAACACAGTCACAACATTTTACAATAAAAGATCAACAAAATTTAATAAAAGTATTAATTATTTTAATGGAACATCGACATCGATAACATCGAAAACATCGATGTTTTACTCTAGATTTCGATATTTTTAACTTTCTTTCGCTTGGCATTAATACTATTAATATAATCTGAAAAATTTCACTGGCTAAATACAATAATCTATAACCTGTTAATTAAAAGATAACGAGGGTGTGTTCACTAGAAAATCGAATCATTGATTCCACATTGATTCTGAATCGATTATAAGTATGATTCCTCCAGTAAACGGCCCCTCGGACATTAAGGAAGCAGTTTATCTTAAATAAAAATTTATTTATTTATCACTACGCAAGAAATCAAATACGAATTAAATTGGTTGTAGTATTTTTATTGCTGCACAAGTATATCATTTTAATCAAATTATAAATATTAATATTATTAATATTATTAATAGATACATTTTTATGATATGGGTGACGTTTATGGCAGAATGCCATTAATTAGTGAACGAAACCCATGTTCCGAGCTTTTTTTGTAAGTTCTACTCTTTGACGTAAGCTCAATGTAACAAATTGGCGGTTTCTTACGATTACTACAGTGCGCAAGTCATGAGGATCTACTGGTCGAAATTCACCATCTCTCTCCGTTCCAAGTAAGTAACCATCGACTATTATTGCCGTATCACCAACACTATCTCCAATTAAGTGAACAACACCATTTATTATCTCGTAAGAAGGAGGATTTGGATACTCGTAGGGATCAGGACGAACATTCAATGCCTGTGAACTTAGTTCTGTAAGAAAAAATAGAATTGTATGAATTTGAAGAAAATATTAATTATTGCGCACAGTCTCTGACACCCGTGAAGAAATTCAGATTCGTATTTTATAGGGTCCGGGCCAGTTTCCCCATATTTAGTCAGGCTCTGGTCAGGAAAATAGTCAGGGCCTAATGGAAATTGTAACGCTTAAAAGCTAAAGTCCCTGTCAGGAGAATCAGATCGGGTGCTCACGAGAGAAACTAGGTTTAACCTATTTTGGTTATAGTTTAGATAACCTTACAGATTTTTTAAAAATAAATACTATAAAGTTAACTATATAAATAACTATAAGGTAAATTAATTTGTGAGAAATACAGAAATGTATTATTACTGATCATTTTCGCAATCAAATCGCGATTTATTTTCTTTTTCTCAAAGTCAACAAATATCTTATACTCTAAAAAAGTTGGAGGTTAAACAATTTTTAAAAACATATAAGAAACCCATTTAATGCAGAATGCGATTTAATCTTTAAAGATTTAGAATTAAATTTATATTGTACTGAAATAAGCATATAGGGATAATTAAATATTTATATAATAGTAATAATTTCTTATTTGATTATTTTATTTTCTTATTTTATTATTTCTTCTTTATTGACAGCGCGCGATCAACTATTTTGCAAAGTAAATAAATTACAAAATAGGGAATCTAGCTAGTACCCAATCACTTCCTCTATAGGTTTTTCTGACTATGATTTCTAGCTGGATTCTAGTTAGCATCCAACTTTAAATAAGGACAAATGGGGAAATTTCCACACGGGCAGTGTGATGCAATTCCAAAAGTAACGGAGTAGAGTTAATAAAAAGTACAAATATCAATGAATATCAACAGATTTACAGTTATGCTTCAAGATAGTGTACATTATTCGGATTCTATGTAAACTTACCAATAGAATTTAGTAAAATCATCAGCGTTATAAAAAGAGTTCCAATATTAAGAATCCCCATTTTTTTCAAAATACTGCTAACGGTTCCTTAAGAAATTAATTCTATAGTATACAGAAAGTGAATTCATGACTTCGTATTTATTTATATCCAACCATCTCATTAATCTAGAAGATATTTTGTTGATCTTATTTATGCCTCTTGTAAAGATTATTCGGTATTAAATCAAAGATGTTGACAATCAGAAATACGTTTTAACTATTTTCTTTAACCTTATATATAAATGTCGTTATATTGTTTAAAGTGTAGTAAAAATAAGACTTCATATGTATTCAACGTTTGAAAGTTTATAATTGTTTTACACAGTTTCTTAACTAATTTAATTTCGAATTTCAGTATTTGTCTTCAAACAATCTAATTTATGAATGGTTGTAATTTGATTTCTTTTAAAATATTTGATCATACGATAACCTCTACCTTGAGAACACGTGGCAGCAATCTCAAGTTTGCAAACATAAAATACATATGAAAACTTTATCACTTTAGTGGAAAAATAGATATAACATTTTAACACTGAAACGAAGTTAAAAAGGTAATTCAAAGAAATGATACTGCAATAAGACATGTTTATAATAGACAAATAATATAAGATGGATATAAATATATAAATACATCAATCGACGTTTTCTATACGAGAGAATATATGATATCCTAGTACATCAAAGTGCTTATTTTTGATAACTGTAACTGTTCTGATTATAGCTGGCATAGAGATATTGTTATTTCATTGTGAGCGACGCAATATTGAAGGACATATAGATACTGTAACCATAAAACTTTAGAAACGTGAATACGGAAAATAATAAAATAATTTTGTTATACATGTAGATTAGGTTAATGTCACATAAAATGATCCGAATGTTATACCAAAAACAGTGTTCTATGTAAGTAAATGATTAAACATACCAAGATTAGATTTTGAATTCACCATTTTACGCGAAAATATGTCAAATCAAACACTACAAGAAGAATACTTAAACGTCTCGGCCAGAGACCTCCAAAAAGAAGTCTAGAAAAAATAACCGTTAATACTGAATTATGTAATTAATTTGATACACATTACAAACTTTAATAGAGCTTTCTAGCAGTATTAGGACCTGAGATAGCACTTCACTCTATAATTAACCATATAAGTGAAAATTAATAAAATTTTCATATTTTCATAATGCCTACTTTTAAATAACACGTTAAAGATTTCGCCTGATATTTTTAACACATTTTAGCTGATTTTTTAAAAAGATGCAGCAACTGAAAGTTTACTGATGTGAAATTCATGTCAATAACCCTGTTTTTTGACCGTTACTTGGTCATAACTTTTAAAATAATTTTTGTGTGAAGAACCATGAATGGGAAAAATGTTTAAAATTAAAATATCTTTACAGTGACGTGAATAATTTTTATTGGCGATTTTTTTGATCGACTTATTCCAACTTTTGTTCAGGGATAAACATTTAATGAACGGATATTATGTAATCAACAGTTATTCATAGACAAAACTACATGGAGAAAAAAGTATCCCCTAAATATACTGGATATTATATATTAAAGGATTTATGTTTTTTTTTTTTATAGAAGAAAAAATAACAATGACAGATTTTTTGAGTCAATATTACTTCATATGTCGATTTAAAATTTGTATAAGCATCACTGCAAACGTGACTAGAAATATCTGTCATATTTATTTACAGGTTGTATAGATTGATTGTACAAGCACTTTATAAAACTGATATTTTATAAGTCGTATCCATAATTAAAAAGATGTGTTGGGCTATAATAAGAAAATCGTGTTTCTGATGAAGTGCAGTTCAATGTGAAAGTGTGTATTTGTAAATCTTACCAGAAAAAGCGAGGTGAGGTTTTTGAGAATTTTCTTGGGAAAATAAGAAAAATAAATGAATGAAATAAAATACGTTAAAAAGATATGTGATAGTTTTCATAGAAGCAGCCATAAGAAATCCATAAGATTTAGTTTCTCCAAATTTACCTTCGCAGTAATAAATATATTTTTTCCTAAAACTATAGGCTATTTACCTCCGTTTCGTACAGACCGATGTAAATGGTCTAGTTTTATGAAAAAATATTTGTTATTGCGAGCGTAAAGTTGAGGAAAATAAATTTCTCTTTTGGTAAAGTATCACATTTTTAAAAATATTTTTTTACGCCTTAACTAATTGTGTATTAATTTCATTTTCACAGCACGTCTGCGGAAAGTTGGATTTTCCGTGCCTCCGAAGACTCTGGAAAGTTGCCGATTTCTGAGCTTCTCACTTTACATCTCTAGAGTTTGTAAAGTATGCTACTTTACACCTCTAGGGGTTGTAAAGTAGCCAAAGGAACAATGTAAGGCATATTTCGTTGGCAACCCTGTTCCTTCTCCAGCATTTTTTGACCAGTAACAGGTACGACTGACCTGTCAAATATCGAAGCATATTCCGAAAATCGAACTTGCCTTAGACTCGCTGTGAAAAGTATTGTACTTCACACTCATCGGAAATGGCCTGCTCTCCACACTTCTCAAGTAAACAGCTATTAAGAAACTTTTAAGAATTTTAAGAATTGTTTACATATTTTAAGGGATTTTGAAGTATTATTATTGAAAATTTAGTCGCATTTTTAATAATTTTCTCTCAGGAAAATTTGTCTAAAAGTCAGAGAAATATCGCGGCAATTGAAAAATTGAATCTTGTGACCATCCTAGAAAAATATTTTTTAAATCTTTTGAAATCGTTTTTAAATCTCAATGGAAATATTTTAAAATCACCTTCAATCTTTGGAAATCTGTTTCAAATCATTTAAAAATATTAAATATATAAAAATGTTTAACATCTTTTGTAAATCACTACCCTTTTGGAAATATTTTTCAACGGTTTAAAATCTTCCATGTGTTTTTAATTTACTTTAAATATTTGTAAAGCTTTTTTAATTTGTCCGGGAATTTCGTGAGCAAAATTTAGTGGACACCCTGATTAATAATTTTCACTCTTCTTCGCCAAAGAAGATTTTTCTGTTTATTCACTGAATATAATTTTCAACTGTCGTGCTCGTTATTCGCAGAATTCGAGTTTGGTTTTATTGTAATCGAATGTTCAAAAGCAATCACGTTGCAAACAATCTCTCAATTTAAAAGTTGATTCGAGTCATTTATTTTGTCAGTATATCGTTTATCAGAATTCTACGAGAGGGAGATTTAATTTAAATTTTACAGTACCAGATTAATTTACCGTTTCGTGAAAGCTTATTTTTTTGTTAGGAGTGCCGATTAAAAAAATACTCGTAAACGATATTTATTAACCATTGACGGGTAGAATAAAAAATAGCCTATTTTTGATGAAAATCTGGTTTCAAAACTGTTCAAATCAGTCCCCTTGATTAGGAACCACGTATTATTTGAAACGAGAAACCTAAAGCTATTATCGATTTTCCATTTGCTTTCGATATACAATTCACAGTTCCAAAAGCCTGTGGTACTACTCGATCATAACCATTGGTTCAAATAATTAAACAACGAATCTTGAATGCGTGTTCCCTAATGCCAGAGATTTAGGATTCAATTGCCTATAACTTGCAAATAGATTTAATTGATTAATTACTGGAAATAAAAAGGAAAACACTAAAAAACATAGACTTTCATGTGTTTTGTTTAAAAAATCAGCTTTAATAATGAAACTGAAATTTGTGACTTTTACGATAAACGAAAGTAATAACATTTTCTTTTTCTAAAATATACGAAATCCAAAATTTTGTGATGGAAAATAGTTCTACACAACCCAATAAAAAACCTACCGAAGTTTCAGGTCCCGCACGCATTTGGAACACACTCTACTTCATCTCTTAAAATTAAAAAGTTCACCAAAATTAACCTAATTCGTTAGGCCAAAATTTTATTGCTGATAATAGGTCATATAAAAGCTAAGACACCTCAAAAATTTTTATCTAACTAATTAATAAGGAAATCACCCCATATCATCCCTTAAAATTGAAAAATTCACAAAAAATTCCATAATTCGTGGAGTCAAAATTTTATTGTTGATAATAAATCCTCTCAATGCTGAAAAACACCCTAAAAAGTTTTATCCCCGTAGCTTATTGCGAACTCACACCTATCATTTCTTAAACCAAAAAGTTTTAGGTGAATATGAGGTGAGTTTCAAATGAACTGGAGGAATGAAATTTCTTTGGGAGCCTTTTAGGATTAAGAAGTCTTATTATCAGCAATGAAATTTTTACCCCATGATGAATTAGGTAATTTTTGGTGATTTTTTTAATGTTAAGGGATGATATGGGGTGAATGTCAAATAAATTAGGGGGATGAAAGTTTTCGAGGTGTCTTTTAACATTGAGAAGACCTATTATCAGCAATAAAATTTTGACTCAATGAATTAGGTTAATTTTAGTGAATTTAAAAATTTTAAGGGATGAAGTAAGGTGAATTCCAAATTCACGATTGGATTGAAACTTTGATGGGTCATTTTAAACTTTTAAATTCTTTTTAAAATTCCTTAAAATTATATTACATGAAATGTCTTGAAACCATTCAAATTCTGTGAAATATCTTAAAATCCTTAAAAATCATTTGAAACGTCTTAAAATATTTGAAAGCTCAGAGTTACAGGGCCGTGCGCAGGAATTTATATTGGGGGGGAAGTCGAAATATTTTTATGATTAATTCATATATTACAATTAAAAACTTTCCTTCAAACGATCGTCTTTAATGTAAAATAAAATCTTATTTTTTATTTTAATTTGTCTATGGGGGGTTCAAACCCCCAAACCCCCCCTTGCGCACGGCCCTGCCAACACCCCCTCCAAGTGACAATGATATACGGCTAACAAATTCCAACCCCCCTTTACGTGACAATAAT
>CAJFCO010018480.1:529794-564858 GCA_904066015.1 Synergus gifuensis
CCCCCTTTACGTGACAATAACATACTGCTAACAAATTTCTACACCACCTTTACGTGACAATAATATACGGCTAACAAATTTCGACACCCCCTTTACGTAACAATAATATACGGCTAACAAAATCTAACAACCCCTTTACGTGACAAAAATATACGGCTAACAAATTTAAAACACCCCCTTTACGTGATAATAATATACGGCTAACAAATTCCAACACCCCCTTTACGTGACAATAATATACGGCTAACAAATTTCGACACCCCATTTACGTGACAATAGAATACGACTAACAAATTCCAACACCCCCTTTACGTATAATATTATTATCACGTAAAGGGGGTGTTTGAAATTTGTTAACCGTATATTATTTCCACGTAAAGGGTGTGTTGAAATTTGTTAGCCGTATGTTGTTGTTACGTAAAGGGGGTGTTGGAATTTGTTAGTCGTATTCTATTGTCACGTAAATAGGGTGTCGGAATTTGTTAGCCGTATATTATTGTCACGTAAAGGGGTTGTTAGATTTTGTTAGCCGTATCAGAGTATCTTAGTTATATTGTATGAAATCTCAGTTTTTGTTCTAGAGTATTTTAAAACTCTACTTACCATACAACATGCCTAGTATTCTGGATTGGACTTACCTGAAAGCAGAAAAGAAACGTTAAAAAAAGTCTACAATTCTTTGAGAATATTTAGACTAAAAGTTGCATCTTAATTAGAGTTAAAAATTTCCACTTCAGAGATGCCACGGCTATAAGTAGTAGAGAAATTCCCTAAGTGCCTATTTAAAACTCACAAAATAAAGGGAAACATAATTGGGAACAAGAGAAAGGTACAAAAAAATGAGATTCAACCAGCTACTCTTTTGTTCTTGTCGTATATAATTTATGACGTACAGAAAGCATTTTTTAAAAATTATTAATTACCGTCGCTTCTATTTTAGGCGCTTTGCCATTACAGCACTAAGTTGAGCTCGTTTTCCAATTTAGGTCTTTCATCGTGAAGCAAGCATCGACACCCTTTTCAGAAATACTTCCGCCTGGCGCGTATAAGCAAAGAAGAAGAGATATGTCAGGCTGTCAGGGTTTCTCAACCATTTTTTTTTTTTAATTAAACTTTTCTATCCGCTTTTTCACACAAATTTTACAAATCACTTTTCCCACGTCCTTCTCAAACGTCTTTTCTAAATCCATTTTCCAACCTTCTTTTTCAAACTCTTTTTTCACCTTTGTCCTAGTTCATTTTTCCATCCCTTCTCCAAATTACTTTTTCCACTCTTTTATTAAAATTATTAAAAAAAAAAAAATTTGTAAGTCTTTTCCAACCCTTTCTTTTAACCTATTTTCCAACCTCATTTTATGAATCCCATTTCCAACTCATTTTTCAAAAACCTTTTTATATATAACTTTTTTATACCTCTTTTCATAACTTATTTTTAGACCCATTTTTCAAACCCCTTTTCCAATTCACTTTTTTAAACCTCTTTTCTTAAAACTCCGTTTTTAACCTTCTTTTTCAAACTCTTTCAACATCCTTTTCCAAACTTCTTTTCCAAAGCTCTTTTCCAACCCCTTCCCCTCACCCAACACATTTTCGAATTCCATTTCTAAACTACTTTTCCAAATACACATTTCCAACCTCATTTTTCGTACATCTTTTCCAACTTACTTTTTAAAATAATCTTTCCATTTCACTTTTCTAAACACCTTTTCCAAATCATTATTTAAAATAATTTTTCCAGATCCCTTTTCCCACTCTCTTTCCAATTTTCCAAATCTCTTTTCCAACTTTCTTTTCAAAATCACTTTTCAAATCAAATTTCTTTTCTTTTACGGAACTCATTTTCAACCCACTTTTCCTTTTTCCACCTTCATTTTTCAAACCACTTTTCCAATGTTCTTTTCCAATGAAGTATTCTAAATTCCTTTTCCTAACTCGTTTTTCCGACTCCCTTCACCCAAAATGTTTTCCAATCCCTTTTTCAAATCCAGAAAACTATCCACTCTTTATTTTCTAGAATGGATAAGTAAAATTGAAAGTAGCTAGTTTGAGCACCGCTGCGATAAAGAAGACGTAACACTAGTGCCGCAGGTGGTTAGATCAAAGAAATGGCTTCTCCCTTTTACACCCACGTCCTTCTCTCAGGCAACCACCGGTTTTCCATGACACCTACGAACACTATCGGTACTTGGAGCCTCTCGAGGGCGGTGGCTACACCTATACAATTGTGGAGGCAGTTCACGTCGCCATGTAGAATTTTGAAACTATTCAGAACGAAAAATAAGATAATAATAATAATAATTATTATTATTATTATTAACAGAATTAATAATTAACAGAACATCGTTACTTTGAAAAATAAGAAAGTTCTCCCGGAAATTTTCTAAAAATTTTTCTCAAAACTCATTTTCTAACTTCTAAACACATTTTCCAAACTCATTTTCCAAACACTTTTTCCTAACTCATTTTCCAATTCCACTTCCTGAACCCCTTTTCTATTCTCCCTCTCTTCAATAAACCCATTTTCGAATCTCTTTTCTAAACTACTTTTCCGAATCTGTTTTCCGACATATTTATTCAGACCCCTTTTCCTAATTTATTTTGCAAGCCTCTTTTCCGAAACAATTTTCCAAATTAATTTTCCAACCTCGTTTTCTAAATCTTGTTCTCACTCTCTTTCGAATCCACATTTCGCAAAGTCATTTTCCAAACCTTTTTTCCAACTAATTTTTTTGAACCCCTTTTCCAACCTGCTCTTCCAAT
Organism: Synergus gifuensis; assembly: GCA_904066015.1. Classification (NCBI taxonomy): domain Eukaryota; kingdom Metazoa; phylum Arthropoda; class Insecta; order Hymenoptera; family Cynipidae; genus Synergus; species Synergus gifuensis. The sequence continues at coordinate 532,555 of CAJFCO010018480.1, forward strand.
CCACTTTTTCCTGAGAATAAAAGATGGGAAAAATGGGTTCGGAAAAGGAAGTTAGAAAAAGAGATGGAAAAAAATGGTGATGGAAAAAAGAATGAAAAAAGGAATGAGAAAAGTGATAAGAAAAGTGAAATTGGATAATGTGTTGATATGCAGGTGATAAAATAGGGGATGGAAAAATGCGTTTAGAAAAGGATCTTTAAAAACGGATAAGGAGTGGGAAAGAGGGGGTGGAAAAATGGATTTGGAAAAGATGCCGGAATATTTTTAAATCCTTCTAAAATCTTTTGTGAAATAGAATATTCTTAAAAATCTCTTTGAAACCTTTTGAAACTTTTTGGATTAATGCTTAAAGCTAATCCTTAAATTATAAAATTCTTTCACATTCTCAAGAATATTCTCGTTCTCGTTTTCCTTTAAAATCTTTATTTCTGGCGCCATGCAATAAACCAATCTTTGTGGAAATTTGTTTTACCCCTGGGAGAGCGCAAAGGGTAGAAAGTGGCCATGGGTAGCTCCAAAGCTGAGGCGAGGAATTAGAGCAGAACAGAGTAAAACAAAAATTCACTACATGTGCCAAAGGAATCCTTCGACCCTCTCAAGATGAGACTGAAGTTTGCAACGTTTGCGATGAACGAAAATATAATAAAAACTTTTTTTTTTCTAAAACACACGAGATCCAAAATTTTTCTGGTGAAAAGTAGTTCTATACAACCCAATAATTAACCCACCTAAGTTTCAACCCCCACGAGCATTTGAAACTCACTCTAATTCATCCCCTAAAATTAAAAAATTCACCAAAATTATCCTAATTCATAGGGTTAAAATTTTATTGATGATAATAGTGTGTTCCAAATGAGCTACGTAGATAAAACTTCTTAGGGTTTTTTTTAGCATTGAAAGGAATTATTATCAGCATTAAAATTTTGACCCAACGAATTAGGATAATTGAGCCCTCCCATGCAATAACTCGCCCGACGTTCGAACAGCCGCATAATTATTGTCCAATCGTCTCAGAGAATTCAAATTTTCAAAGTCACCAAAACTATTTTTTCAAAATACAGGCCTGTAGAGAATGAGAAAATGGGACTTTTTTCCTTTACAGTTTTTTTTTCCATAATTATTCTTAATAGGAAAAATGAAAAACTGGAAAATTTTAACCTCTAAAATCAATAAGTTTTTAAATTATAAATCGTCGTAACTTGGTCAAATATCGTTGAAATTATTTAAAACTTGGTGTAAACACTCAGTCCTGTGATGGTTAAAGAAGAAGCAAAAGTTGAAAAAGATACTATTGTTTACTAATATTTAATTGCAAAATGACACCGGGCCAGTAACTACGTTTTTATGGCTTCTCCGACAAAAAGTATTGAGGGAACTGTCAGATGGAAGAAACTTGCTGTGGGACATTTGTGTTTCAGTAATGAAGGAAGATTTCTGGAAAATATCAGACCAATTCATCCAAAATTGACGGAAATATCGATTTTATAAGTAAGCGTGCGGCTCGGTATCAATTTGTTTTTCTTCTGAAATTACTTTGAATTTTGAGCTTCAATTATCTGGGTAGGTATGTCTAGTCTCTAGAATGTAATGCTCCAAATCGTAAGAAGAAAGACGCTCATTAAGGCAGCCAATTTTCATGTGGTTATTCATTGGTTTCTATTGAATGGAACCAAATTGCGAGGGTCGAATTATTCGTTCATGGCTCGTGTGACAATTACCAAAGGGTTGTAAACATATTGTTGAATTGAAAATAAATAGGAATTAATTCTAGGATGGACCACCCGGAAAATGTCGCTCATACGACCTGAAAGCGAAACAATGACCCTTGTTAGGCAACATTACACAACTGAAAATATATTTCAACCGAAAAACAGATTTATCAAAGATATTTTAAAGAAAGTTTTTTTCCTTTTTTTCCAAGGTTTTTCAAACACTTGTATACATTGTATACAAAAACTTGAAAAACTGTTTTATAAATTGAATCTCCCTTCCATTCAACTTAAGGTTCTATATTTCTACTGATTTTTAAATTATTTTGTTTTAATAAACTTATTATTACTAAAGAAATTTACATATTTTCAGAAAATTAAACAAAATTCCTAAATAATTTCAAAAGTTTTACATTGTCGAAATAGATTAATTTTTTGGCATTCACGTTTACTTTTTTAGGTCACATTTATAGGACTTTAAAGATTGTAAAAGATTTTCAGTGCTAAATATTTTAGAGGTTTTAAGGCAGTCCAAGTGATTTTAGTTATTCCACGCGATTTTAAATATTTATTTGGAATTCTAAATATTTTAAAGCGTTTTAAAAAAATTGTATGACATTTTTCAATAAATTATCAAAAGGTTTAATAAGATTTCAGATTTCTTAAAATATTCACCAAAAGCTTTTTGGTTTAAGGGATGACATGAGGGTAAGTTCCAAATAAGTTGGAGGGATGAAAATTTCTGGGATACCTTTTAGCATTGAGAAGACTTATTATCAACAATAAAATTTTGATCACATGAATTAAGGAATTTTTGGTGAATTTTATAATTTTAAATGTACCAAAAGTTTTGAACGTTCAAATGAACGAAATATTTTTTCCCAATTCTATTTTATCCAGAAATGTTATTTCAACTAAAAACAACCATAGACATTATAAATGTCTTTCATATTCTTCCATACAAAATTATAGTTTATGCAAATGAATTAATGTTTTAACACTGTTTATAGTTTAAAATACAATCAATACAAAAATTCGTTCATTTGAACGTTCAGAACTTAAACCACATAATTTTAAGGGCTGATGTGGAGTGATTTCTAAATGAGCTAGAGGGACGAAACTTCCTAGGATATCTTTTAGCATTAAGAAGACTTATTATCAACAACAAAAGTTTCACTCAACGAATTAGGGTAATTTTGGTGAATTTTTTAATTTTAAGGGACGAATTAGGGTGAGTTCCAAATATGCTGGGGAGTTGAAACTTTAGTGGGTCATTTATTGGATAGTATACAATTACTTTCCACCAGAAAATTTTGGATCTTGTATTTTGTAGAAATTTTTTTTTTTAACTTTTTTTTATCTTAAACATTCCAAACTTCATTCCCATTAACTAATTTTGATACTTTAATTTTAACGAACACGCCTCTAAAAAAACTAGTTGTATTATGAAAATGAGTTCTCCTTGAATTAAAAGTATTGATCAGATTTAAGAACTGATTCAATCATAAACAAGGTGGTTTGTTTATTATAGAATAATTGGATAGTGAGATGTGCGACGCTGCTTGTGCGATTTGTCATTTTCCGCGTATCTCTGTCGAGTAATTTGTCCTGGCGCATTTTAGGTTTCAATGGGGATTCCAAACAAGCTGATTTACATATGCGCGATGAACGAGAGTACTGGGGAAACAATGGATCGCATTCCAAATGCAGAGTATGAAATACACCTTGCCATGACGTCAACCAGCGAGCATGAAATCCCAATGGAAACGCTTTTGGGAAAAGCTCTGTTGGAAACATAAATAATTATTATCGTTTACGAATTGCAGGCTAACAATCTGGGGTAACGCTTCATTTAAAAGGGTAGGATATATAAAAGACGTTCGCAAATAATATTACAAAAACTGCCGGACGCAAAATGCTTTTCAAACCGCCGACCCGTCAAAAGAGATTATGCTTTGAATTTTTGCTATCACTGATATCAAATTCACCACTAGCAAATGTGCCTCCGTTGCCCACGTCAAAAGAGATTTATTCATATTGCGCGTTTCAATCAAATGGGGCATTTGCTTTAAAGACTCTGCACAAAATAAATGGAAATATATTTCCGTATTGATTGGCGCTCTTGGTTCCATATTTAATATAACTATAGCGAAATATTATATCTGCATTTCTATTGCTCAAATGCCAATAAAACAATAAAATAAATCCATTCACTTCGATTTATTCATTCGACTATGTTTTTACAACCCCCTGGACTCTCACAAAAAGAAATTTCTAAGTACACTCTAAATGCTCTGTTCTTAGATTGGTTTCCAAATATTATTAGGAAATGATGATGTGTGATAACAAAAAAAGTTTCATCCCCATATCTGATCCGGAACATTGCTTAATTTCACCACCAATCTAGTTATAAGACAAGAAATTCGAAAAAAAAAAACATTCCAAGTACCCTCTAAATGCTCTGTTCTCGGATTTCCTTCCAAATATTACTAGCAAATGATGAGGAGTGATTCCAAAAAATGTTTCATCCCCATACCTGGTCTGGAACATTGCTTAATTTCATCCCCAATCTAGTTATAAGACAAAAAATTCTAAAAAAATTCCAAGTACACATTAAATGCTTTGTTCTCAAATTTATTCTTAAATATTACTAACAAATGATGATTTGGGATACCAAAATGTTTCATCTCCATATTTACCACGAACCATAGCTTAGTGATTTAATTCTTTTCAATTCACTATGAATTTTTTTTTAATTCGTCTGAATTTGTTTAAGTTTGTTTCAATTTTTCTTCACTTATTTTCATTAAAAAATTACATTTTCACAGTTTTCAACGACAATAGGTACTGTGATGACTGCTTTTGTTGAAAACTGTAATTTTAACTTTATTCCAACAATTTCATGTCATTCAAATCTGTTGACAGGCATCCATGAATAATTTCCTCACAAAAAAACAAAAAACTAAAAATCACATTCACGTGAATTTAAATTCCGCTACACAATTGAATGAACAAAAATCCTTATAAATTCTCGAAGTTTCCAAAGCTAAAAGAGCATTAGGTTTCTGAACTTCTTATATAAACGTAAACGAGTTCTGGATATTTCGTTTTACATGCTTTGACTCGCAAACTCTTTTTCGAGTTTCTGGGATTGTTAGAGTATCCCCTTTTAATAGTTTAATAACACTCTTTAATCTATTTAAAGCGATTCGTGGACAAAGTTTACTCAGTATTTTGCGACCGCATTTCTGTCCCCAGTTGCAACCAATAAATCGTTCTATATAAATGGTTTTATATCTACTAAAGAGCACTGACTGAGATGCAAGATTTTATTTCACACGAACGCACACCGCGATGCTTGCACGTGAGCTTCGTAAGCGAGTTTTAATCGCTCTAACACGTATTGCAAGAAGAATACCCGGTGTTTAGTTCTTTCTGCTCTCTTTTTCGCACAGATTCACGGACTTGAATTTTTTTTTACTGTATTTTTTTTTATTTTTTTTTTGCAGAGAATAAAAATCAGAAGTACCGGATGATCTAAAGCTAGGTCTCTTGCACTTTGTCAGAAAGTTATTATAAATGAAGCTGCATTTCTGGGAAAAAAAATTACTCAAAAAGAATTTAAAGGGTTTCCTCTAAAGATTTCAATAGATTTTCTTGTGGATTCTTCTGGTGGAAAGTAGTTCTATACAATCTAATAAATAACGCGAATTTAGAACGCACTCTACTTCATCCTCTAAAATTAAAAAATTCACCAAAAATACCCTAATTCGTGGGGTAAAAATTTTATTGTTGATAATAAATCTTCTCAATGATAAGATGAATCTTAAAAAATTTCATCCCTCCAGCTCATTTGGAACTCATCCCTATATCATTTTTTAAATTAAAAAAGTTTTTGGTGAATATGAGGTGAGTTCCAAATGAACTGGAGGGATGAAATTTCTTTAGGGGTGCGATTCTGTAATTTCACTTTCACTTTCACTTCACTTCAAGTCGTGAATTTACAAATGCAAAATTGAAAAAAAAAAAGAAAAAACATTGAAATCCGCCGTGAATTTTGACAAGACCTGAAGTGAGGTATAGGGATAAAACTTTTTGGGGTGTTTTTTAACATTGAGAAGACTTATTATCAACAATAAAAATTTTTCCCAACGAATTAGGATAATTCTGGTGAGTTTTTTAATTTTAAGGGATGAAGTAAGGTGAGTTCCAAATTCACGATGGAGTTGAAACTTTGGTGGATCATTTTTTGGTTTGTGTACATTGTACAACTGCTTTTCACCATAAAATTTTGGATCTTGTAAGTTTTGGAAAAAAGACAAATTTTTCATTTTCGTGTATCGTAAACATTGCAAACTTCAGTCTCATGACATATTTTTGTTGCGTATTTTTTTTACATACCTAATTTTAATTTTGAACTATATAATCTATACTACTTTGAAAATTATACTTTCAAGAAGTTTGAAAAAAAAATTAAATCAAAATATGAAATAGTTAAGTTTTTATGAAGGTTTTGTTAACTGGGGTGCAAATGAGGTATGTGTGTACTTTAAGGGTTAAATAATTTTAAGGATTTTTGAAGGATTTAAGAGATTTTACGAAATTTCATTGGATTTTTAATAATTTGCAGATGGCTTAATGGTAAAATGGCTCCTATGGTAAAGTATCACATGCTCTTAAGATTATTATGTTTATTAAGAGGCCAGTAATATCACTTTATTTATATTATATAAATATAATATATTATAATATATTATAGTTCCAGAACACACAGTGGAAGTTTTTGTGGATAAACCAGTGGTGCTCAAGTTTCACTTAGCGCTACCATTTATTCGATAACATTTGCCAGACAGTTAATCCTGCGGTTAATCAGCACCAGTCTGACAGATTTCCTGATACGAAACCGACGCTAAAGCTAATACCGGAACTTTACTAATTCATCGGACTCAGACCACCTGTGTTATAATGAATTTGCCTCATGTAATACTCGTAAATTGCTTTACCTACTACACCTAACGAAGCTTCTCTAAACGTTTACATTAAGTAAATTAAAGGAAGTGGAATTTCACAATAATGAAAGTAACCCATTGTTTTCCAAGTAGATAGAATATTCTAGTTACTAAAGTAAACAAACCGGTTGGTTTGAAAACTCAGGAATTATTAATAGTTTGCAGTCCTACCTTACAGTAGGAAATATGTCGGTAGCTAATTGGTTGAGAATTAACGGGGTAAACGCTAAAATCGTGGTGCAATCGAACTCGACATGCATGTCCACCGCGCGTGATAGCAAAGTTTTCTGGTTACTAACTAAAATTGAACAGCCAGGCCAATGGTAAACGAGTACGTGTTTCAACTTGTAATTGTTTCGTAATTGGATGAGATATTGCCCCCAAATACTCTAAATGAACCATCAGTAATAGCTAACTTTATTAATTAAACCTAAAGTCAACAAAATTAGTTTACCCCCGCGCATTTGGAACTCTCCCTACTTCATCCCTTAAAATAAAAAAAAATTCACCAATATTACCCTAAATCTTTTGGTCAAAATTTTATTGCTGATAATAGGTCTCCCCAATGCTAAAAGAAACCTCAAAAACTTTGATACCCCTAATTAATTTGGAACTCACCCAATATCATTCATTGGGAGTCTTTTAATATTAAGAAGTCTTATTACCAGCAATAAAATTTTTACCTTACGAATTAGGGAATTTTTGGTGGATTTTTTTAAACTAAGGGATGATATGGAGTGAGTTCCAAATGAGCAATGGGGATAAAACTTTTTAGGGTGCTTTTTAGCATTGAAAAGAAGCTTGGAAAGTTTCTAAAATCTTTTAAATTAACTATAAAAGCAATATGTGTAATGCAACAAAAATAAAATGTTTAGAATAAATTTCAAATTATATTTTCCCTGACAACTACTCGTATTTCCCTGACATTTCCCTAACTTCCTTGACATGTGGTCACCCTGATTAATCAATATTGACATTCCAACATCAGACTGAAGTTTGTAACGTTTACCATAAACTAAATTGTTAACAACCACAATCTGCTGCTTACACTGAGTAAAATGGATTGTACAGTTTATGATCTTGGAAGGTTAACTATGGGACAGCGATCTAGATATTAAACCGTACAATCTGGATATTAAACCGTATAATCAGGATTATGAGTTTTATAATCCATGATTTTAGAAATTAAAATTCAGATTATACGGTTCAATATCCAGATTGTACTTTTTAATATCTAGATCGCTGTCCCATAGTTAACCTTCCAAGATCATAAACCGTACAATCTATATTTTTCTCAGTGTATTAATATCATATAGCTTTCGAATAAGCTCATCATCATTGTATATACAACACATATGTACATATCTCCAATGATCTCCTATCGCTATGTAAATTATAGGTCAATGGAACCCAATAGTTTACTAATTGGTAGCTAAGCACTAAGCATTAAACACACAAGCAGCTGTTACCCATCGTCAACTTGTACGTACCCCAGCATACCAAAAATACTTAACAAGCAAAACTACTTGAGTACGAAGTTACAATTAAAGCATTGAAAAGCAAAACATCAACTAATATATTGTAAAAATACATTAATTGAATTTTATTTTTACAACATATTTTCATTAAATATAGTTTAAACATTTAATGAATTATCACTGAACTAATTTGAATGAAAAAATCATGAAATACAGTTTGTTTAATATGCCAATTGTAACAAGAATTGTCAATAGTTGAGGAATCATTAGGAAATTAAAGAATCATTCCATTGGTAATTTATTCCACTATTGGTTGAGGTGTTTGCTAATAGAAAGTCTATTTGAAAAAATATTATCTTACATCAAGAAAATCTAACTTTGTCCCAAGCATTTATATTTCCTCAAACCAATACAAATATTGTTTTGTCCGTATTTATACCTACGATGGTGTTGAAAGAAATAAAGTTTACTTGTTTTTGGAACATTAAATTTTCAGTATACATAACTCCTTCCCGGATTAAATTCTTATCATTATTCATTTTTTAATCGAATGAATATGTATATTAAAGAAGAAATTTTTTAGAAACTTTTTAAACTCAGAGACTGAGTTACCCTGATTGAGTACTCGTTCCGCATTTTACAAGCTTTGAACAAATAAAAAATAATACATCGGCGACTGGATTAGTGGAAACGGGCATTGGCGAACCCAACTAATTATTCTACACCTCTCCAATCTGATAAACGATTCCATTCGCTTGCCAGAGAACGTAATTAATTGCATTCGTACTCGACAATGGAACAGTTCTGAAAAGAATTTAGTATTTACGTCGGCACTCGTTTGAGGGAAAAGCAGTAGACAATCGCGATTTATTATAATTGAAGATAAAAGTCAAATAAAGACAAGCGAAATTGTGAAATGTTCTATAGAAAACTTATTTGAGAGCAATTATCAGAAAAATGCATTGTATACAGGGTGTCCCATCACCTATACAACTACCGGTAATATGTGATAAAACACAAAAAAAGAAACATAAAAGTCCTCTGGCAAATTTTAATCTGAGCCTTCATTTGGGCACAGTAAAGCTTCAAAGTTGGACATAATGAATGAATAATAATCAGGAGCGAGATTTAGCAACCATTTTTTTGTGTATCAAGTATTGAGATAGTGTGCGTGTTGGCGGCATACAAGTGGTTGCTTAATCTCGCTCCTGATTGGTTCATTGTGCCCAACTTTGAAGCTTTACTGTGCCCAAACTAAAGCGCAGATCAAAATTTGCCAGAGGACTTTTCTGTTTCTTTTTTTGTGCTCTATCACATATTACCGGTAGTTGTATAGGTGGTGGGACACCCTGTATATTCATATAGCAATTAATGAAAATATTTTTATCCTCTTCCAATGTTTTCAAAAACGATAGTACAAAATTTGCATAGGGTTTGCTAAAGGGGTTTGACATCTTGGATTCGTAAGGGTATAATTTCTAAAGCAAATTCGTTCTCATTTGTTACGAACAACTGAACTGAGATTATATATATATATATATATATATATATATATATATATATATATTGATTTCTCTATTCCCGCTTCCAAACGGATAATTCAGCTGGACATAATTGCATAAGGTTGAAACTTAATAACGAAATATAATTCAAAGTTTATCATCAAAATCGAATTAATTAATTAATTCCCGCGTTATCTTAATTCACATTCAAAAAGTGGTTGCAAACTTTTATTTAACAGCATACGTTTATATTTTCCCTATTATGTATTCCAAATATCGAAAAGGTTGTAAATTTCTAATAGTTCGCTGAAACTTAATAAATTGGTGAAGTTAAGATTAAATTGGATGAAACCGGATTTTGTGGGAGTAAAGTTTGATCTAAAGGAAAACTGAGAGGAACTACGAAAGTGGTAAATAGTTAAGTCGTCAGTACTGAATTCATGAGCGGATGAGTTCGGATTAGAGAGGATAAAGTCGTAGAAGCTTTTTCCAGTTAATACGTATAACTACCGAGTGTTCACCAAGTCTTGAATCAATTAAAATGATATTGAAGATATACATTCAAGAAAAAGAAATTTCAAAAACGTTAAATATGTTTTTCTAGCAAGAAACATTGCCTTATATCGAGATTACGCTAACTAAAAATATTGACCCATATCCAGACCACTTCATCTATGTTTTTGAAATAGATAGTACAACAAATTCTTAAATATGCTAACCTAGTCAAAAACAATCACTCATATCGAGATTGTCGAAAATAATTTAGTGATGGGAAAAGTATCAATAAATATCGAAACCTTTTCCAGAAATATCGATTTATATCGATACTTTTTTTTTGCCGATATTTCCCATAACTATAATAATTATGTTTATGGAAAATATATTATAATATTTAATATTATAATAAGCATATTACTTTAATCGAAAACATTGACCTCTTTTTGGTACTTCAATTTTATAGATAATACACCCTGTATTATATTTTATGTTTTGATTTTCTACAAGGAATTTGAATTTCGGTCACGTGAACGATTCTTCTAAGCCATAGATATTCTCTCTGTGATGTGTTTCGCCATGAATATATTATAAATGCGCGTGCCGGTTACTCGTACGAGGAAAATGTCTAAACTGCAATGAAACATAGATTATGCATTCATGTGAGCACTGAGCATATGCACAGGACCGTAGACAGAATTTATACTCTCCAAAAATAACCCTTAAGTTCCAAAATGAACCCCTATTACAGAAATTCCATTTTACAAACATTGAAGCATACAGTATTTTTTGGGATATTTTTGGGCTTTTTAATTCCGTAAAAACCAACTCTTCAAAAACAACCCTTAATTTCCAAAATCAACCTCAATTACAGAAATGGAAAAGAGCCCACAAATTTTTATTGGTGCCCAAAAAAATCCCAAAATTCATACCCATTAGATGTCAGCTTTTTTTATATTACATTTATTTATTTTTTATAATATCATTTATATTACATGGAATTTTAAGTAATTTTAAGGACTTTTAAAGGATTTAACAAAATTTCATTAGATTTTCAAGAATTTTAAGGGATTTCATTACGTTTCAGGGGATTTTAAGAAATTTTTAAGAAATATTTTGTGGAAATTTAAGGGTTTTGACGAAATTTAAAGGAATTTCACCAGATTTTGAAGAATTTTAAAGGGGTTTTAATATCTTTTTACCAATAAATATTTTTCACAAATAAAGAATGGTAAAAAAAAGTATTGCATCTGATATTGAAATTCTATAAATCCTTACTTTATGAAACTGTATTTATTATTTTCAAATTATTTTTATGAAAATTTTGCCTCTGCTGACAATCAACAGTATGAGTGTACATAAATACATTCCAATCGCGTCTCGCTAAAGGTTTACGAGTCAATTAAAACTTTCTTCATGAATAGCAATATCGTGCATTCGAGAGTACAAAAAGTTGCTGATTTTTTTTTTTATGGACTTGCTCTCTCATTTGTCTTTTTGCTAGAGAGATTGTAATGAGAATCAAATGAAATTGAATGAAATTAAATTAAAAGAAAAAATTTCATATAATAATCTTAGTTCATTTTACAAAATTTAAAGGATTAAAGAGATTTCAATCGAACTTAACGAATCTCGAGAAATTTCAAAAGATTTTAAATGATTTTAAAGAAGTTGAAGGGATTTCAAAAAAATTCAGAAGATTTTTGGGAAAAAAGAAAGGGAAAATCCCTTAAAATCTCAGTAAATCTCGTAAAATCTTATTAAAACCATTAAAAGTTCATAAAATTCCATAATGCATAAATATCTCCAAAATTTCAATAAATTTCACAAAATTTCGTAATCAAATATACTTGCTTTGAAATTGAAAATAATGAAGGGCCTAAACTTGTTCAACTTCAAGTTGAAATGAATAAATTTTGTATTTGAATATTATTATATTATAATTATATTTTTGTTATATTATAATGTTAGAAAATAAATTTATGTTAGTAAAACGAGGTTTATTTCAAATGTTATTTCATGTATATTTGTAAACTATAAGCGTGCTAAATGAAAGGGAAAACACGAATATGTAAATAAAGCAACTCAGAAGTAAAGTTCTTTCAAGCTTAAGGCCATCTGCATAAATTACCTGCCTGCGTTTATCTTCCGAGTCAAGTATAAATTACATTCCTAAATTTTATTCACATCCTAAAGATCACAAGCTGCATTGCTTTTCCACAAGGCAAAAATAATACCGTATCAAAATTTATTACACTAAAATTTTAATTAATAATTTTATAGATTTTAAGGAATTTTAATAAGGAAAAATCGGCTTTCCAAAATAAATAATAATTTCACAAAGATTAAAAATAAATAATAATCCGAATAATAATAATTTCATGAAATTCCTAAAAAATGCTACAAGTTTTTTTTTTTTTTTAATATTCCTTAAAATTCTGTGAAATCCCTTCAAAAATCACACGAAATCATTTTAAATTTTCAAAAATCTATCAAAATTTTTCAAACATCTTAAAATTCTACGAAATATTTGAAAATCCCTATATATCTTCTGAAATCCTTTAAAATTCTTATAAATATTTTGATGAGCCTTAAAATTCAGTTAAAATATAAATCTTGGTATCTTAAAAATTCATAAAAATATTTTATATTTAATATTTCATAAATATATTTTATAATCCCTTATAACTTCTAATAAAATCTTTCCATATCTCAAAATTACACGAAATCCCTTTAAATTCACAAAAATATTTCGATATCCCATAAAATCTTAAAAAATATTCTGAACTCTTGAAATCTGATTAGCGTAACTGTGCAAGTGGAAAGAACTAATTTTGTCAGCCGCAGGACAATAAAATGCAATTAGTCGGGCTCACGGTCCGAGATTTATAATTTTATAATCAGGAAATCAAGGTAAAAGCTTCTAATTTAAAAATAATAAAAACTTTCAACAGGAACAAGTGAAAATTTCCGAAAAATAAAATTCCTAACATTATAAAATTCCCAAATAAATAATTACCGAAAAATAAAATTCCCGGAACTGTGAAATAGACGACAATATGTAAAATTAGGAAATTCACACTAGGAAATTCCCGAAATTAAAAATTACTGACACTGAAAAATTCCCGGCCGAAAATCGTGCTGGACAACATAAAATTCCCGTCAATGGAAAATTACCGAAAAGATGTCTAAAATGCTGGAAATATATATTGAAAAAAAAATTGTTAATTATTTACACTATTTATTTGTTAAAACAATTTTTTCGGGATTTTTCCATTATTGGGAATTTTACAGAGTCGGAAATTTTATAATGTCGACGTCCATTTCAACACCCCGTATAGAAATTTCCCTATCTTTCCCCATTTAAAGTAGGGTTCTAGCGTGGCCTGGACTAGAAGTTTTAGTCGGGACCTAACTGACAAAAGCGTTACGATCTAGCTGGGGCCCCGACTAGTTTTCCCCGCAAGGGCCCAACTAAAAAAATGGAAAACTAGTGAGGCCCCCACTAGACCCCTATCGAAATTTCTACACGGGACACCAAAATAATATTCACTATTAAAATTCAGTAATTATGCAAAATTGAAGGGTATTTTAAAATTGAATTAATACGGTAATTACAAAATAACTCCTTTTAAAAATGATTACTCTTTATATACGTAAAATTAATTGTATTTCTTTATATTATTTGGTTTACCTTACCGTTCATTTTATCAATTTTTCATATGCGTTGAATTTTAAAATGTCAAGAAATTTTTCTATTGAAAGGGGGAGGAATTCAATTTCGTCGTCTTGAATCTTTTGCTTGGCAATTCAATTGACTTCAATATTCTCAAACAATGACATCAGACAATTTGTCCTTCAGCCAACATTCAGAAAAGATGTTGAATCTTAGTATATCGTCCAAAGATATTTAAAATTGCAAAAAATCGAGATTCTCTCATTTTCATTTTTTGTAGAAAAAAAGGGGGCAAGATCTTTTTGCCGAAAAACAAAAATCCCGATTGTGAAAAAATACCGAAAACATAATTCCCGAAAAATGAAAATTCTCGAGATTATAAAATTCCTGAAATTTAAAATTTCCGATGTTAAAGATTTCCGAAATTGAAATTTCTCAACATTAAAAATTTCGGGAAAATTTAACAAGAATTTTATAATTTCGGAAATTTTATATTTCGGTATTATTATTTTCTTTTGGGAACTTTCTATTTCGGAAAATTTTATTTTTCGGGAATTTTCAACTTCGGAAAGTTTAAATTTCGACGATTTTCAATTTCGATAAATTTACTTGGTCCCGAAAAAAAGCATTTAGAGAAAAAGATTTGTATAAATATTTACGATAGTAATATATAATTTAATAAAAAATAAAGATAAATTTGCTTTTTAAAGGAATAAACCACTGGCTGAAAATATTTACGAAGCGTGTATACACACGGACAGTAAAAATTGTAAATCCTTTGCTAACGGCGACTAATGCGTGGTCTGTGGGTATGAATTCAATTTTATAAACTGCCAAAACCGCCAGAAGCGGAGGAGTGAAGCTCTCATGGTAATTATTCATTTGTTACGAAGAGAACCACTGCAGACTGTACGTCCTACTACTGAAACATTGTTATCACGTTTCCAAATGACCTGACGGTCTACTTGTTACAAGTACGAGGCTTTGATTCATTCCAAAGCCTCAAATTACTAAAATTTAACCGCGATTTTCAAAAGATTCATAGAAGAGAGTAATTTATGTTATAATAAATAATTTAAAATCGATTTTATTATTATTTATTATAATAAATGATAACCAGACTTCACGGCACAAAATGAGAAATAATAGAGGAATCTTTGAATTCCAAATTTAATATAATATATGTAATATTAATAATATAAATATATATAATATATTCGAAGCAACAGCTGCGATCCTTCTGAGAAACAATAATTCTTCCGAAAATCGGTCCATTCCACTGACCAGTACACTCGTCTTTTCCAAAACATCAGAAGATATAAAGTATAAACACTTGACAATTAAAAAAAAACACTGCACAATGGAAAAAGCACTTCACAATAAACTCCCGAAAAAAATTAGAAAACTTATCACTTTAATATTATTACGAACGACATTTAAGAATATAAATACTCTCATCTCGCGATCGAGAGCACCGCTCGGGGGTCGAGTGACTTCGATCGGATGGGATTAAAATAGCTCGAGCGAGCACTCTGACGTCACCACGGCATTGACTTCGCGAGCGTCGGCACTTAGTGTTGGCTGTCGAGGGACGCTCGGGGGGGACGTAGAATCAGTCAAGCGTGAAAAGTGCTCTCGATCGGAGTGCTCTCGATCGCGAGTAAGTGTATATAAACTTAATCTCGAGCGCGGACCGCGAGGTTTCTAGCTCCTACGAATTAGACTCCATATGAGTCGAGAGGGAACTGAGCTACTCGATTCTCCCACTCGCAAGTTTCCACGCTGTTTCTTTTCTCCCCTCTCCGTCTGACTCGATAATAGACAATTAATTTTAAGTGAGAGAAAATTATTATAATTATAATGACTGGTGTAGCTTGAATATAAATTTCAAGCGTAGATTCCTTAACTAAAGAAATAATTTATGGTAGTAATGAACCAAAATCCTCATAAATGTGGTACAGTTCCGCGTGATCATTAGTAGGTTTATTACTATAGTGAACCTTAAATTGGTATACTCACCATTGCAATGGCGCAGCCGTGTGCGTAATAATTTTGCATAAACTTAAAACTACCTACATCCATCAATATACATAGCAGAATATTTTATTAATAATAAAAGAGCTATAATTCCATAATATACTTCTATAACATATATAGCTCATTGACAGTTTTTATTCAACTATACAAGTGGTTATATCCCATATAGAGTTTTAAAATTCTCCGTACGAAAAATTAAATAAAAGCAATAACCAAAATTTTCTTTTCTTAAAAATTGTTAATGGATTCATAACAATCAGAAAAGTTCTTTGCAGAGCAATTTAATTAAAAGTAAAATATACGAAGGGAAATTCTAAAACCGGTTCTCGACTATAAAAAATTTTCTTTTATTAAAGGAAGCAAGTTATAATAGGGAGTTCTTGACTTCCATCGTGCATACTTTGTCTTACGAGGCTAGTGGTTCAAGCTCGTGTAATTAGTCATAATTAGTAGGGTAAATTAATGAAGCTTAAGACTTGGATATCACAGAGAGAGAGAAAGAGAGAGCAATTTTGTGGGTAGGTTCCAACTTCCGTAATCTCGGTATTACAGTTTGAGAACTTTCATTTAATATATAGTGATCACATGGCAGAAATCACATTTCATTATTAACAGATATATGAATCAAAATTAAACTCATTAAAATTATAAAAGTTCTAGCAAAGTAGACTTTTCTTTAAATATACTGTAAAAATATATTAAATTATTATTGAAGTAACTTAAAAGGAAAAAATCATTAAAAATATTTCGTTCTTTATTGTAATTAATGATTTCATCTTTGCATTTACAAAATGTAATCCACTTTCCTCGTACATGAAAGCTGTCTTTTTTACCCGATGAACTAAAAGCTTTACCGTAAAAGTGTCATCCTCGCTCATTTTATATTTTAGTAAAAAATTAAATGTACATAAATATGCGAACCAGAGAAATTGTATTAAAAAGTGTTAAAAATTAGTTTTATGTTGACACTTGTATATATATTTTAGATTTGAATAGTAATTTTTTCAATTCAGGTATTATACGCAAGTTTTATTTGTAGGTCTTTTGGTATTTTTTTTTATCTTTGCAGCAGGTTCAAGTTTTATATCGATGATATTCTCTTTCCACAGTACAAAAGCAGCGAAAATTTAATTCATTAGCAAGAGATATCCAGTTTCCGAATACATATACATGTATATACGTTTTCCGATTTTCCGTGCAAATGTTGCTTCCGTGAACGACACGTCCGGCGTCCGTTATCTTCAATTTACAAATTTGAATTCAGATTATCTTTGGCAACTGCGAAATCGTTTCGCTTGTAAATTCAGTACATAGCATACCTATACGAATGCATAAATGGAAATCAATTTAATGGCTGTATTAATTTTAGTTAAAAGAATTTCTTTCTCTATTTTTCTTCTGTTTTCATGAAAAAATTCACTTGTTTTAGAGAATTTTCGACCGTGAAGTTTGAAAATAATATGTTATGCATCTAGGGAGAGAACCAGACATTTTTTTTCGAGTTCTGCAAATAACGCATGAGACAAAAAAAATTAGTCCCTCCCATGGCGCATATGTTTTTTTTTACAACATGTGTTCGAAATCCACGCGAAATATTGAAAATCAATTGTAAAACTGCCCCTGAAAAGAAAATGAAGAAAATAAATTACTCTGAGGAAAAACACGAAGAATGGTACGTCTGAATTGAAAGAAATACTTCGGGAGGAGTTCAAATTAATTATAAAGACAGAGGATGCCACAGAGTTAATTATATTACAAAACAATCTGCAATGCTTTAGAGAAGTGACAGCGCCACCCGTAAAATGTTTTGGGTAAACAAAATCACGAAGAATGTTTTCTAAGGGAGATAACTAAATAAATACATATTTACTGTATGGGGGATAATGAAAGAGAATTTTCCACGTCTTAAAATCGGAAAAAGTTATGATCTTTTTAGTGTTTACCATAGGGGGTGGTTTTTAAGGGTAGGTCCGAGGATTCTCAACCACACTATTATATGGAGGATTATTAAAGAGAATTTTCCATGTCTTAAAATCTGAAAAAAATTGTGCGCTTTTTAGTGTTTTCCATAGAGGATGGTTTTTATGGGGGGGGGTCCGAGGATTCTTATCCCCGCTATAAAGAAGGATATTATTTTCGACAAATCTTCACGTATTAAAATCTATTTAAAGTTGTGGGCTTTTTGGTTTTAAAGTCGATTTTGTAATTTTTAGCGTGTTTTCCATAAGGGGTGGGTTTTATAGGTGGCTCCAAGGATTCTCACCCCCAGTTATATTTAGAAGATTAATAAAAAGAATTTTCCACTTCATAAAATTTGAAAAATGTGGCGGGCTTCGATGTTTACGTCGATTTTGTGTTTTTTTTTAAATGTTTTCCATAGGGATGTGTTAGAAATCGTGTCTTAAAATCTTTATCTTCTCGTGCATATTTATTTTCATTCATATCTATCCTTCCTTCTTCACATTATTCAACAAGATTGCGGATATGAAAACGCTCAGTAATTTTTGAAAAGATGATAAATTACCCGCGCGTATTTTTTATTCCCAGGTACCCAATAAAAATATCTCGATTCATTCTCTACACTAAAAAAATTTTGGCACACCGGTTGCACCACCTACAGTACACCGTTTGCACTACAGATTTGGAGCAACCGGTGCACCATTTCGGGCGTACAGATGCGCGAAAGTAGGGGCAAATGTTGTCCCCACTAGAACAGGGTCAGCATTCGTACGGTAAAAGTGCGTATATGCTATCCCAAAAAGGGACATATGCTGCCCTTTACCGAGGTACAACATTTGCCACAATGTTTGGCGCTGCTGTTGTCTCTAAGGGACAAACGGTGTGCCAGAATTTTTTCAGTGTAAGGTCTATTTATTCCGTTTAAGACTCGCAAATATACTGGAAACGATAAAATAATATTTATGTTACCGCGAGAGAAGAAGGATAAACAACACTGATTTTCCCTTTCCCGAAGGAGAGCTAACTCTAGAATTACGAGGTTTTTACGTGTCGCCGCCCTGGGCGGAGTCGGACAAACGTATGTGCGGGGAACGGACAAAAGGACGCAAAAGACAAGGAGGAAATGAAACAAAATTCTGCAGGGACAGGAGACTGGATCGTTAGCAGAATTATGTTACCGGGCAGTCTGCTTGCTAAATTTGTTATCGTTCTGGTCAAAATTAAATTTGTCAACATCATTCTACGGTTAGAGTATGAAATGGAAAAGAATAAACTTGTTAAGACTTCCGCTGTTTAGTACACCCCACGATCTTGTAACGAACCAATGAAAATGTTAAGCAAGTCCTGGTAAAAGAATTTAAATTTTTCTGGCTGGCTTTCGTTATCAAATTAAGATCAAACTTCATTAGTATCAACGTTCGGGTTGATTCCACTCGAAACAAAGTTGGTAGTTTCAGATTATTTTGATCCCAATTGTCTGATAGAAGAAGAAAACCTGAAAGAGATATCAAAGCGTTGACTTTCCACCTCATTCTGATCCAATTTCCAGATCAAATTAATGAACTAGGATTTACTGTGTGATGATCAACTCTTCGGGCGCCAATACGCAATATCTGGAAACAGAATGAGGGAGAAAGACCATGGTAGATAGATAATTGAACCGAAGTAGAAAATCTTGTGAAGGGTAGACAATATCAGAAAAGTGAAATGGAGTGAGTTTACAGGTAGACTGTTTTATACTTGGTGCTCTCCATCTCCTTACAGCTTCAATTTGTCCTAATCATTGATGTTCGGTACTTGATTTCCACTGGGACCGGTGCTGATCCTCCAATAAGATACAAAGCGAATGAGGTCGTGGATCGTTGTAGAAGCTTATAAACCCTTCCACTTTATCCTTTATCATCGAGATGGCTTAGTGATTTTCAGTCCTAATATACGATCTTCAATCCATAGAATAAAATACGAATTTTAATCAGCTTAATTGAGGTTGTTGGGTATTATCTGCCTTGAATACAACTGAAATATTCAATAGTCAAAAAGGTTTGAAAAGATATATGTAAATAATGATACCGTTGCAAATTGAAAAATATAAAAAGCTTACATGTTTGATCAAGTTACATTTGTTCCATATAATGTAAATAACTATATCATGGAAACAATTTCAAATGAAAGGATTTGGAAATAGTTTTAGAGCTTTCAAAAGTATACAAAGTAATTGAGAATTTATAGTTTTTGAAATATAAGAAACTAGTCATTCCTTTTCTGATTTCAGGAATCTCCATAAGTTTCACACTTAAAATCCTTTTAACGTCCTTCAAAATCTGGTGAAATTACTTTAAATTTGATATTCCTTAAAATTACTCAAAATTACTTAAAATTACGCAATTTCGCAAAAAAATTTTAATCAAAAAGAATTTTTTGGAAGTTTAAAAAAATCTGCTTTTGGAAAAAAATTTCTCGTCTTTTGTTTCTACTGTAATGCAACTTCGTCTTGGAATAAGAGACGCTGAGTGACTTTTCTTCTTCTTTTCAAGCATAAGGCGAATCGGGCCTACTCGTCCGAGATGTCGAACCAAAAGTGCTAGAGGGTACTCGTCGCTAAAACGTTCGTACTTTCTTTCTACGAGGGGATCGCGTCATGTGAAAAAGAGAAAGGAGGGTACCTAACGCTAACCACGAAGAAATATGAACCGATTATAGATATGTTCTATTGATTTTATGACCCTCTTCTTCTCGATCTTTAATCTTTGTTTAGTTCTTGAGAGACAATAACGGCAAGAACAGAACTCACACCTATACATACATATACTTTTAAAAATCCATCGAAAATTGAAAAAATTTTTAGTCTTTTTATTCTTTGTGTGACGTCATGTCACTTATTATAATAACTTATTAACTTTATAATTAGAAATCAATTATTGTATTCATTCTAAAGAACACGAGCATCCAAGTATTGATCTAATGTCTTTCTCAGCGGGTCAAAAAACTTATAAAATTGTTCATCAGCACACCTTGAGTCCGGTACCAGCATAATCAGAAATAATAATCGAAGGCATCTTCGAACTCCTGTTATCAAGATAATGATCTTGATCTGATTTATTTAACTATCAAGCAATAACACGTGCCTTCTGCTATTGGTCATCGGAATAGTATATTGTGCAACAAGTGCGGAAAGTAGGCAGTTCCAAACGAGTGTGAAGTTTACTGTACGAGCCGTAGATGAGCCGATGGCAAGAACAGTAAACTTCATTATCCTATTACACATTTCTTAACGTTATCAACATTTTTCATGTTGCTCCTAAGGATTCCTGAGGAAGCTCTTCTCCACCATATTTAGATAATTGTAAACCTCCCCCTTTCTGTAATCGTTTATAAATAAATATTTAGATTATAAAGAAATTTGCTCTGTTCTGTTATCCTCATCCCCGACTATAGTAACATGGTGTGATAATTCTATTATCTCACTTTGTTACCGGATAGAAAATGAGGAACAATCTATATATATAATATAGGTAAGTACGTCTTCTTATCTCGGACGTCACATTTGAAATTAAAAAAGTTTAGGAAAGGTGTTTAGAAATTTTTTAAATATATTTTTCTATATTCCAAACTTATCCTAAAATACTGGGCTTGGCCGAAACACAAAAATTGAAAAAAAAACTTCTTAAAAATACAGATATTACAATAAATCCACTTTGAAAAAAGAATCACTTTGAGAATACAATCAGTTGCATATAAATACGAAAAAAGTAAGTGCTAGAGGATTAAATGCAGATGGAAAGAGTTTTAAAGGCTGCTTTCTGTGGCCATAATGTGCGAATTACTTTCAATTCGGCGAGAAATTTTCTGGGAAGTCCAACTGTAGATGTAGGGCGCTATATATCGAAAGAAACGACCAAACGCTTTACTAGAAAGGTGGACCGAGATAAGCGTAAATCCCACGAAGCCAAAGCTTTCGCCGAGACGTTGGTTATACAGCAAGATGTACAATATACTGAAAGGGATTTTAGAGGAAGAAATAAAAGTGAATTCTAGGAAAATCCAGATAATGAGAACTGTTATTCAATTTCATTCAGTAGGATTTATGAAACTCAAAGTGAGAATGTAATTTTAAGGAAATAATACGAGTTCACAATAATTTTTAATAATTTCAAAAATTTTGAAAAGATAGGATATTTCTAATTATTTGACAGAGTTAAAATTATTTCAGGTGATTGCAAACAATACCTTCAAAATCGTTAAATTTTTTAAAATATATTTTTTAAAATAAATCTCTAGAAGCCTAGCGTGGAGTGGAGATAGACCGCTCTTCCGGGCGTGGTTTAAGAGAGGGAGTGGCCTAATTAGCCGACGGGCGTGATTTCTTTTGTCTTTACAGAGTGGCTCCGCCCCCTCGTGGATGTAGCCTAAATTTAATTGAAAGAAAAATTCACAATTTTTGGTGTAGTTTGAGAAAGAGAGTAGATAAAGTAAGTCATGGCGAGACCTTTTATTGGTCGATGGGCGGGGCTACTGAGCTACAAAGCCTGCAATTGGTCGATGGATGTGGCCAAATAGACAGGAGTGAGGATACGCCCTCTCAGGCGTATTTTAAGAGGAATAACCTAATTAGTCGATGGGAATGACCTATTTTTGGCTTTGCAGTGTGGCTCTACCCTATCGTGGTGTAGCCTAAATTTAAGGAGGGGGAAACCCATAATTTTTAGGTGTGGTTTGGGAAAGGGAGTAGATAAAGTGAGTAATGGTGAGACCTCTTATTCTCGATGGGTCGGGATACGGAGCCACGAAATCTATAACTGGACGATGGGTGTGGCCAAATCGACAGGGGTGGGGATATAACGCCCCTATGGACGTGGTTTAAGAAAAGGAATAACTCTAATTAGTCGCAGAGCGTAACACTTTTTGGTTGTGGTTGGGTAAAGAAAAGAGTTCCATATTACAAAATATAAGCTAATAAAAATCCAGCCAATAGGTGGAGCTAGAATATTTTCTAGAATGTATTCTATTTATTTTCTTTTTTTTTCTGTGAAAGGTGGCTGACGATAAATTGACACTTACGTATGAATTATGGAATAGCGGAAGGGGAAATGTGTAAAAGTCGACATGCTACCCGTTAGTGAGCTGCGACTGATATCGACAAGCAGCAGCTGGGAACCGGAAGGTCGCTTTTCATTCGCTTCCTTATTACTCTGCGAGTATGTCCGCTCCTATTCTGTCCCAATTGCATGCCACCGACTGAGCTGCCAATGAACCGCCATTCATGCTGTAATCACTTAGCCCATCGGGAATTTGACACTTTCAGGGAATAAGAAGATGTTAGAAAGTTGGGTTCTTAACGTCCAGAAATGCCTAAGTAATCCCAGACATATAGCTAGTTTCTTGTTATTTGTTTAGTAAAAGTCTTCGTCATTAAATTTTGATAAATCTCTTGAAGTCCCTTATAATTACCTAAAATCTCTTGAAATACATAAAGATATTTTTATATTACTAGAAAATCTTGATCTCGATTCTAAAGTTCAGACGGTGAGTACAAATAATAATATGTTACATAAGAGCGAATGTGGCGTAGTTTTTTTAATACTAGACTAATGATGCATTTGCATGTGCCAAACACATAATATGCATCGCCAGCATCAACTTTGATGCGATGTGGGTGGTATTAGCAGATGTTTCCTTTCATTTTGTGTTTACTTTCAAGGAAAGTGATTGATTTCATTTGCATGCTTGTATTTTTGAAATAATTTAAAGGCATGTAAATTTAAAATTAAAATTTTTAATTAAATTAAATTTAAATATCATTTTCGACGTGACCAATTCTTCTAAACTAACTTAAAAAAAAATCTGCCCGCTTCGCGGGCACATTCTCATCGCGCGCTTCGCGCTGCGTGTTGCGCGCTTCACGCACTTGTGCCCTTCGTGAAGCTTGCGCCTTACAGGACGCTTGTACAATATATGTACAATATACATTTGTATTTGAACCAGTTTATTTAATTTTATAAGATTCACTTTTTACCTTTCAGACATTACATATTTTTCATTTATTTCCGACATTACCCGCGTGTAGAAATTTCCAAATCTGTCCCAGACCGGTGATGAAACGCCCGGCCAGGTCTGGGCCTGGTCGGGCCGTGTGTTTCATCTTCGATCTGAAATCCCCCGATCTGGATCCGATCGGGGCCACAGAAAAATTTTTACTCGGGCACTTTATATAACGAACATAAAACAATAAGTCACAGCTGCAAAATGAAAACGGGACGTTTTTATTTCCAACTTTTCACTCATGAAAATGTACAGTGTACAATTGAACATTGTATAAATGCAAACTAGCATAAATCTACAGTGGTCACCCATACTCAAAGATTCATTTACTATTCAAAATTAATTAACGAAAATTTGTCGCCCTTTGAACAATATTAACGCGGCTTTTGAGTCCATTACTTTAAACTAATTAATTGAATACTAAAACAGTATGGCTTTTCTACGTGTATCATTCAGCAGAGGAAATTCATTGTTAAAAATAAAAAAAATTCATAAAATAACATTTGGCTCAGCAATACATATATTAAACGAATAATGAATGCGATTCAATTTAAATATATTTTGAAAATAAGCTGACAGCTTTTTAGTGCAAAAAGCTTTTCGAGTGTGTTTCCTGTTACGTCACTATCCAATACGTCCTTTCCTATCACTCCCAGGAAAATTCGATTTTCACCTAGCTTCAATTCGAATGAGACGCATTTTGCCTCTGTACTGTACATCCATTATAGAGGGAAAACCCTTAATTCGGTTTGGTCGTTAAAAAAGTTTATGACAATGGAACGAATGCGGAAATTCGTTAAATCGAGAAGCCATGTTCGCAAATGGTAGTTTCAAATCCATATCGCATAAAAAGGGTCATATTTCGATGGGTCAGATTTTATTCAGATCCTTTTAGATTACTTAGAGTTCTTAGTCGGTTATATTACTTCGAGAACGGTAACGAGAATGAGAATATAACCGAGACTTAAATTCTCTGAGAATTTATGAGAACTTATGATTTTAGAGATTTTGATGACAAGGGAGGAAATTTTTGATTAATTAAGTGATGAAGTATAATAAACTGTTTTTTGCACTTCTATTATAGTGTATTTATCGATTTTAATGAGCTTTACACATGTTGTAAATGAAAAAACTTTGTCACAAATGTATGCAGAGTATAGGTTATGTTAGCGTCTAACGTAACCTATAAAGTGACGTTTATTATAAGATGAATTTTGTGACTTTATTTAACTCGTAAGTTGTTGTTTTGCATATTTTACGTTCCTAAATATGCCTTAGCTATTAAATAACTAAAATTTAACTATGTAAATAATGTAAACAATAACAATTTTGCTAAAAATCATAAATTCTTAAATTCTCTTAAATTCTTTTAAATTCTCATAAATTCTGTCATATTCTCGGTCATATAACCTGGATTTAAGTTCTCGAGAATTTAAGAACTCTAAGATTACTTTTACACCCATTCTAGACTTAAAACTAGTGGTCAACACCCTAATTCAAATTCCCTAATTTTTAATTGCGAACAAAGAATCGAATAGCATATCACATTATTGGCAGTATATATTTATTGACGTACACGTATGTAATTTAAATCTCATTATTTTAATAAATACATTTATACAAGATGGTTTACGTTTATTGGAGAACGCAATCATTGTTTATTGGTCCCCTAGTGCGCCCCTTTCCCTTCTCCCTTCTTCTTGTTGGTTAAAACGACTCGCGTGCAGTTGCGCATCAAACCGAAGCATGAGGTTTAGCCTGAGCTGTTCGCCTATTCTAACAAATTTGCCGGTGCTTACTTTTATTACAGAAAACCAGTTACCAGGCTCTACTGCTAGAAAGCGACCATGCTCCCGCGTTCCAAGAAAATAATCATCTACTATTATTGCCTGAGCTCCAACACTATGGCCAGTTAAGCAAACCTGACCATTTGCTATCACATAAGAAGGAGGACCTTCATAGTTTTCCGGTATCATTCTTGCTTGTGAACTTAGTTCTGCAAGAAAAAATAGAAATTTATAAATTTGAAAGAAATATTAATTAGCCACACAGGTAAAAGCCACTGGTAGGGATATGATTTCAAAAGAAGTAGTCACTAGTACAATTTACACGTGTGATTATGACATCCTAATCAGTATATGACTGATTAAGTAATCAGAGCAAATAGATACATGGAAGAAAAGTCTATTGAATCAAGTCAACGTAATTACTTGACTGATTTTACTTGAGATAAGTTATTCTTTTTTAAGAACACGGGACCGATTTTCTTCACGGAAAAAAAAGTTCTTTAAATTTTACAGAACTAGTTCTATAGTCGGAGATAAGAGCGAATCTTGAACGAATTTAATAGATTTCATATAACTTTCAGTATTTAATGTAGAACAGTTCTGGGATAACTCTACAAAGGTTCTGTAAAATTTACATTGAAGTCCGATTAAAAAAAAGTTCAATAAAATATATAGAGAAATTCATGAAAAAATGTTGAAAAGTTTCGTAGAAATTACATTTGAGATATTGAGAATTTGTAATGAGACCATTATAAAGTCTAAATCCCTCAATTCAGTGAAATATATAGAAAAGTTCTTGAAAAAATGTTGAAAAGTCATAGAAATTCGATTTGAGTTATTGAGTATTTGTGAACTACTTGAATGTAAGATTTCTAGAACCGAGTTCTAGAAAATGAGCTGCGCAGTCGTTACTTGCGCAGGTAGCGAAATTCTCCGCGTCCCTCGCCGCCAACCCCCACCCCCCTCCTCGTTTGTCTTTATGCATCTTTATGTTACTTAACGGTTTTCTCATGCACAGCTGTAGCTTATATCTTAGATTTTTTTTTTGTATATGGCATGTTAGGTTAGTTGCGATGCTTTAGGCGTGCGTTAGGAATGTAATGCGAAAGTTTTAGGGTTCGAATCCGCGGCGAATAATAAAATTTTCATAGCGTGCGTTTATAAATAGTTTGTAAGTAGTGACTGTGTTTGTGTAGTGGTAAATAATTGTGTACTTAAACATATAAAAGGTATTAGAGTATAATAATAATAATAATAATAATGATAATAATACGAAACATTATTTTTTCGTCGCAAAATCGGTTATCGTTTTCTAGAACTGTTCTCTAAAGTTTCAAGACTTCTTCGATATAGACTGTATATTAGCTGGAGTTTTAGATTTTCTAGAACTGTTCTACGTTTTTCATAGAATAATTCAACATAATGTAAAACCAAGAAGATTTTAACTTTTAAACAACTACCCGCTGTATCCTCTACTATAGAACTAGTTCTGTAAAATTTAAAGAACTTTTTTTTTCCGTGTTGAATCAAGAAAATAATGAAATAAATTACTTGGATCAAGAACATATGTATTATTATGTATTTCAAGCAAATAACTATTGAATTGATTTGTTAAGAAATAAAAGTTAAGAAAATGTACTATGTATTCCATCTAAGAATACATTTTTTCAGATCAAGAAAATATTCACTTGTTCCAAGCATACGGTACCAAGTATTTATTTTCTTGCATTCCATATTCTATTGTTCCTATTCGTACCCGTGATTGACTTGAACCATGTACGATTATTCACATGATCCAACATTTCGTTTTCCATGTAGAATCATCATACAATCGATCATACAATCACAAGATAGAATCATCATACCATGCATAGCTGGTTGTGACATGCATAATTTTCTCCATTGCAATATTACCATTTATTTAAAGATTATGTTTTTCAATTTTTTAATGATTTTTAAGGACTTCAATCTTAAGTAAGAAAAATGCAATAAAAACTAATACAATATTCGTCTTTTTTAACGTGCTAACTTCAGACTGAAAAGTGCTACTTCAAAACTACTCCTTGTTCAAAACGAACTAAAATTACTCAGAGTGCATTGTTTTAAATGAATCAAATTTTATTTACCAAAACAGAAAGAAGAGCATCGCTTTTTGCCGCAGTTTGCCGAATTTCGTAATTAAGTGTTGTTTTTGATATTTCAAATATTATGATATTTGTAACTACCTAATAAATAGCATTGAATTTAAACTATTCTTCAGTAAATATAAAATAAATGTACTGCCGAAATTATATGGTTACAAAAGTACAATTATCAGTGAATATCAATAGATTTACAGTAATTATGCTTCAAGTTACAGTATATTATTCTTATTCTATGTAAACTTACCAATAGAATTAAGTAAAACCGCCAATGTTACGAAAATAGTTCCAATATTAAGGAGTCCCATTTTTTCAAAATGCAGGTAATGATTCCTTTAAAAGTTACTTGTACACTATACAGAGAATGGATTCATGCTATCGTATTTATATCCATCAGATAATTCTAGATTTATAATATTTTGTACACGGAAAAAATGTTTACTGATTTTATCTTTGTCTCTCGTACAGACTTCTTTTATTGCGGGTCTATTCCGCCTTAGTCTTTTTTAACTTCCCTCATAAATGATGTCATATTGTTCAATATGTACCAGAATTAATAAATATTTCATGTTATAAAATAAAAATCAATATGCTATGTAAATGAATTTTAATACATAGAGGTATACCATATTTCTTGTACATTAATTTTAATATCACAATAATCAATGTTTCTCAGCTAGCACGTAGTAATCTAATCCGACATTTATTCTAAGTTAATAACAATTATTACTCTTTAAGCAATATATGAAGGATCTTAGATTTAAACTCAAATAGAATGTATGTCGTAAGCCTATTGGGAAGTTCTCATATTTGCGTTTCTACCTAAAAGCCTCACTACCTTGTATTCACATCTTTTAAAAACTATATCGCAGGAAGAATATTTCCATATTCTGTATTTTTAAGAAAACTATATTTTCTGTATCTACGCTTCCTAAAATTTATAAACCAGCGAACGCATTCTAGCCAAACAGGTTCTGGCCAAAGCCGCGAGTTAGAATAACCGAACTCTATCGTGCCTTGCATTTCTACCCTTATTTGGAAGAAATTGTACTCGCGCTTTCCAAAACAGTAACAAGCGAAAGCTTTAGGTTCAAACTAATTTCGGCCCAAGGTCAAGGGCTAGGAAAACAAACTATGTCTATCTCTCTCTAATAATATAACAGGTGCTAATGATAACCTGGTGCATCTTGGTACCAATCCCATAAAAATTTTTAAAAGGAATTTGTATCTATGTGAAACAAAACTTGTAGCCTCAAAGGCATAAAACTTATTTCTAAAGATAAAAATTTTTTTAAATAAAATTTCAGTGAAATTGGCTAAACACTAATCAATTTTTTCATGGAGTCTTTTAAAGTTCAATACTCTGAAAACTCTTTGTGCAAGTTTTGAAATATTAGTTGGGCAAATAAACCTCATAAATTTAATCAAGTATAAAAACCACTGAAAATGATATGATTCCAAACTAATAGAATTGTCGTCTTGTTTAACGTGCTAATTTCACACTGAAAAATGCTACCGCAAAACGAACTAAAATTATTTAGAGAGTTCATTGTTGTAAATGATTCAAATTTTATTTACCAAAACAGAAAGAAGAGCATCGCTGTTTGACATGGTTTGCCGAATTTCGTAATTAAGAATTGTTTTGTTGTGAAAACTGTTTTAATAACGAATTTAGTATGAAAAGGATGCCTACACTGAAAAAATTTGATGCAGATGCTGTCCCATGTGATAGAGATGTTGCATTAAATGCGAGAAGAGTTGCGCGACTTACATTTGGGCACGCTGCGTTCCCATTGTGGAACAGCAGTGCTCCTTTTTGATAGAGCAGCTGACAGTAGTCGAAGGAATACAGCGCTCCTTCCGGCAGAAAGAGAGAAAAGTTATTCCAGAAAAAAATACAGCTCCTAACCTAAAACGGCGCTGCAATCGCCCTTTATTGTGGTGACGCAGGAGCACTAGAAGTAGTGCAGTATCTCTACCAAATTTTTTTTAGTGTAGTTTTTACTGTGAAAGTAGCGCAGTTGAGATATTTTATGCTTGATTTCCTTTTGATATTTCAAATATTATAATTTTTATAATTAACAAATAAGATTGAATTTAAACTAACGCCGAAATTAGGTGGTTCCAAAAGTACAAATATCAATGAATATCAATAGATTTACAGTATAATTATGCTTCAAGTTACCATATATTATTCTTATTCTATGTAAACTAACCAATAGAATTAAGTAAAACCGCCAACGTTAAGAACAGAGTTCCAATATTTAAGAGTTCCATTTTTACAAAATGCAGGTTCCCTAAAAAATTACTTGCGCACTATACAAACAGTGAATTCTTGCCGTCGTATTTATATTCATCAGATAATTCTAGATTTACAATATTTTGTACACAGAAAAAGGGTTTTAATATTATAATTTTTTATCTTTGTTTCTTTTATGGATGTCTGTTTTATTATGGTTCTATTGCGCTTTAATATTTTTTAACTGCGTTAGTAAATGACTTCATACTGTTAACGGTGTACTGTTAACAGTGTAACGACATATCGTTATATGATAATGATTTCACAATTTTTTCTTTTTTTCAACTTGAACGTTATCATAAAATAAACATTGTAAGAAAAACTAATAGAAATTTAATACAGAGGTATATTAATTGTACATTAATTTTAATATAACTTTAATATACGGTAAAAAATTTTCAATGTGCCAAAATTATTTGCCTGCAAGAAAGTATTTTTAAAATAACATTTTAAAATTACAATGAAGCATTTGATTTCTGGTTAATTATTTAGCATATATACGAATAAAAAGTATTCAATTTCAATTAAGTATATGAGAATAAAAATTTAATTTAAAAAACGACAATTAGGTAAAAGTCATAATAATTTAAATGTTTTCCCGGGAAATATATGATAGTTTAATAAAATGTAAATTGTCTTCAATCGAGTGTCATTAGTTTTTTCTACATTTTACAAAAGCTTTGAAATCCTTCAATTACCATGATACCCTTTAAAATTTCACAAAACTTTTATTAAACTCATAAAAGTCTCTTAAATTCTCTTAAAAAGTCCTTAAAATTCCACAAAATTTCATGAAATTGGACAACTTTCAAAATCCTTTTACATTCTACAAAATCTTTTGAGTGATAAAAACCTTTTTAAATCCTTCAATAAAATTACCCGACAAACTTTAAATCCTTTAAAATCCATATAATATTTTAGAAGTTAAAATTCCTAGACACTTAGAAATTCTTTAAAATTTTAAAATAATATTCCCTTTATATGCTTTAAAATCCACTAAAATTATTAGAAATCTCAACAAATTCCATGAAATCCTTCAACATTTCACCAAATCTTTTAAAAATCATAAAAATCTCCTGAATTCTCTTCAAATCATTTAAAAATTGTCAAAATTCCTTACAATATGTTAAAAACCTTTAAAATCTTAGAAACTGTTTAAAATCTCGTAAAATTTCACAAAAAAACTTTTCAAATACCTTAAAATTCGTTGATGAAATATCTTAAAATTCCTCCAAATTTTAAAACATTCAAAATTCTACGAAATATCCTCCAATCCCCTAAAATTCTACGTGTTACAAAATGTTTCGAAAATCTCGCATACATTACACTCGAATCTCCCAATATCGAGGAAATCCAGACCAGACGCTTTCCCAATATCGACGAAATTCCTCTTCTCAAATGGCACTCAAATTACGCATGCGTCATATTAATTACGCATGCGTATTGCACATAAATAATATTTTTTAGCATTTTAAATTGCGCCCGAATAGCAACCAAACAGATTCCGAGCGCACAACTCATGCGCAGTGTATCCAGTGATATTTGAGGTAACTGCAGGTCGATATTGAGAAAGGAATGCGGTCGATATTGGGAGATTGTCGATATTGGGAAGGTCGATATTGGGAGATTCGAGTGTATAGTTTCAAATCTGATTGACTTTTGAATGACTTGAAGTTGTAAGAAGTAAAACAAAATAATCGCGCGCTAAGCGCGCGAGTTGGTTTACTAGTATATTAAATGAATAGTGAATGCAATTCACTTTAAATATATTTTGAAAATAAGGCGACAGCTTTTTAGCGCAAAAAACCATTCAAGTTCATCCATTATGAAGGGAAAACCTAGTTAATTCGGTTCGGTCGTTAAAAAAGTTTATGGTAATGGAACGAATGCAGTAATTCGTTAAATCGAGGAGCCACGTTTGCAAATGGTAGTTTGAAATACATATCGTATAAAAAGGGTCTTATATATGTGTGTTACGTCTCGGGAGAGATAACATACTCTTCAATTTAAAAGAATTAGAGAGGTTCCTCGTTTTAGAATTAGGAAAGGATTTCTCAATCACAAGGATGAGGATAGCCAGCCAGATTCCAAAATAAGAATATATAAAGATTTAAGATAACAATATTATTTGTCCAACACCCGCGATGGAAATGCGACTTCGGAGGCTCATCTC
>CAJFCO010018480.1:565258-576558 GCA_904066015.1 Synergus gifuensis
GAGGCAAGTATATTCTTTCTTCGTTTAAAGAGTAATAATTGTTGTTAACTTTAGAATAAATGTTAGGATACATTACTAAGTGCCAGCTAAGAAACATTAATTATTGTGGCTGGTCTTCTTAACTTACAATGAGTATGGAGTTATAAATTATGTTATAATGTTTATAAATAAACTAATTAGAATAACGTCGCGGGACGTGACATATGGGTCATATTTTAAAACCTTAGAGATAAGCACTCTGAATTTCGATAGCATGCTTATTACTAATTATTATATACTTTAGTTGCCAACACCCAAATTCAAATTCGCTAATTTTTAACTGAACAAAGAGTCAAATAGCATTTTACATTGGTGGTAGCATATTTATTGACGTACTAGTATTTAATTTAAATCCTATCATTGTACCAGGTAGGTAGATATATTTTTATTACATGGGTGTCTTTTATTGGAGAATGCTACCATTGTTTATTTATCTTTTAACGTTATCTTCTCCCACGCCTCTCTTCTCGATTAAAACGTCCCGTTTTAATAGAATTACGAATAGAAGGTCTACTCTAAACTGTTCGCTCACTCTAACAAATCGGCAGGTTCTTATGAGTATTATAGAAAGCTAGTCATCAGGATCTGGTCGAAAATGACCATGTTCCCGCGTTCCAAGCAAGTAACCATTGGCTTGTACTATCTCTCCTACAACTCTGTCTCCTGTTAAGTGAACGACACCACCTCTTATCTCATAAGAAGGAGGACCTGGATGATCATAGGGGTCAGGCCGAAGATCTATTGCCTGTGAACTTAGTTCTGTAAGGATAAAATATAAATGTTTAAATTTGAAGGATATATTAATTAGTGACGCAGGTAAACGCCACTAACAGTGATATGATTTCAGAAGAAGCAGTCACTAGTACAATTTACATGTGTGATTATGACATCTTAATCAGTACATGACTGATAACGTAATCAGAGCAAATAGATACACGGAAATAAAAGTGTATTGAATCAAGTCAACGTAATTAATTGACTAGTTTTACTTGAGAAGTCATTCTTTTTTAAGTAAAAGGGACCGATTTTCTTGAATCAAGAAAATAATTAAATCAGTGAAATTACTTGGATCAAGAACATATATATTTCAAGCTATATGTATAATATTGCTCCATTGCAATATTACAATTTATTAAAAAACTATATTTTAAAATTTTTTTATTATCTTTAAGAATTTCAATTTTAAGTAAGAAAAAAGTAGCGCAGTTGAGTTGCAAACGATGCGTAAAAAGTAAATTAATATCAATCATCATCGTATATATTGTATCATTTCATAAAATTTCGAGACATTTTAATTATTTTAAAAAAATGCAAGTGATTTAAACCGATTAAAAAAGATTTAAAGGATTTTAAATACATAATCCTATTCTAAAAAGATGATTGAGTCAAAGTCAAAATATCGTAACGTCTATTCCGCACTTCTGATTAGTCGTGTAAGTATCGAGTGTGATTTTCGACAATCGACACTTGACGATTGTAAATTCCGCGCGCTCATTTGAATTTTATTTCGTTAATCATCATTTTATTGCGAGTCTACACTCGAAATTTTTAGAAATCGAAGCTACAATTTAAAATTTATACTATAGTAAACGTAGTTAATTTTGAAAACAATCTAATAATTATTTCTTTTTATAATGTAAAATAGATGTAGTATTTATTTAGTTTACAAAATTTTAAGGAACATTTTTTATAAATATACATTATTTTAGGAAAATTTGTTGAGTTTTTAAAATTCATGTGATATAACTGTCATTTCATTAAAATTGAAATTTTTTAAAATAAAATTTTAATTATGTCTGATAAGAATATAGTAAATAATATATCATAAAGTATGAGATTAAAAAAAGGTGAACGTTCGCGAAAGCACGTATTCGTTATCATATGCTATGGTATCTTTCAGATAAAAAAATATTTAATTTTAATAAACCATTTTTACAAAAATCCATTGGAAATTCGCTTTCTAAAAAAATGAATCAATTTACAGTTTTATAATATTTAAAATAAACAATTAAATAATTTATTTTGACTAATCATTTAATTTCATAATTAATTAGTCGATTGTTTCAAATAATTACTTAATTCTTTTAATAGGAATTACTATAATTTAATTAATATATTGTTTCGGCAAGCCAAAGTCCACCTTGAGAGGACGTGACAGCTTCTTTAAATTTTCTTAAAAAGAAAACATATGAAATCTTTATCATTTTTAGTACACCTTTAAAAGCGCATATTCATTTATGGACAAAGTTAAAAAAGATAAACTCGCAATAAAACCGTAATAAGACAAACATTTTTACAACAGGAAAAGCTAACAATAATATTTTAGTGCTCTAATAAAATAATTTTCCCTTGTCCAAATATTGTAAATGTAGATTAATCTGATAGTCATAAACACGAATATAAAACATGAATCGACGTTTTCTAGTGTTCATTTAATTTTTGAAGGAACCATTACCTGCATTTTGAAAAAAATGGGACTCCTTAATATTGGAACTCTGTTCATAACGTTGGCGGTTTTACTCAATTCTATTGGTAAGTATACATAGAATAATATTAATAATATGCTTCTAATAATATGCTTCACTGCTTCTTTTAGAATCATGTTAGTGACAGAGTGTGTTACATGCTCCCTAAATTTGAAACAGTAAAAAGTGGAAGCCTAGAGACTGTCGGAAACAGTGAAAACAAATTTCACTGTTCCGACAGTAAGTATTACAGTTTTATCAGTACACTTCACTGACAAAACAGTAAAAAGTAACTGTGTGCCAGTAAGTATTACTGTTTATTAAAGTTACTTTTTACTGTTTTGTCAGTGAAGTGTACTGATAAATCTGTAATACTTACTGTAGGAACAGTGAAATTTGTTTTCACTGTTTCCGACAGTCTCTAGGCTTCCACTTTTACTATGAATCAGTGAGTTTTTATTGTTTCAAATTTAAGGAGTAGGCTTCCACTTTTACTGTGAATCAGTGAGTTTTTACTGTTTCAAATTTAGGGAGTGCCTCTCAAACTAATTTATAAATTTATAAACTATTTTTATATTAATTAAATTTCTATTTATTCTTACAGAACTAAGTTCTCAGGCAGTTCAGGTTGTGCTACCTACTTATGATAATCCACGTCCTCCTTCTTATGAGATAATAAATGGTGTCGTTCACTTAACTGGAGAAAGTGTTGGAGCTGAGGCAATAATAGTCGATGGTTACTTCCTTGGAGTGCAGCAACATGGTCATTTTCGACCAGTAGATCCTGATGACTTGTTTTCTGTAATACTCATAAGAACCCGCCGATTTACTAGAGTGACCCGAGAGTTTAAAATACACCTTATAAATCGCTGGATAAATCGGGATTTGTAGAACAACAACCAATGATGGCATCCACCAATAAACGACACCCATTTTATAAAAATATATTTATTATTATATAATGGGATTTAAATTACATTCTTATATAGGATACTTGTCAATAAAGATACTACCACTACCAATATAATATGGTTGTTTGATACTTTGTCCAGATAAACATTAATGAATTTCAATTAGGGTGTTAGCATGCGCTTAATTTTTTAAAGAAAAATATATAAGTAAATTATCCTATTACAATCGAACTTGAATATGAGTCCCCTGAATTTCTGTCCTTCTGAGAAAGTTGGGTTGGTCCCAAACATAGATGAGGGAAGTTGAGGAGTCGAGAAGAGAAGCGCCGCGAGATCGACAGTGCTCGTCTCGGTAATAGCGTAGTCACAAGTGGACAGTACCCGCTAAATCAGTCAGCTCTAGTTCGCAAAGGGAACACTGGTACATACGCCTAGAGTTCTTAGTTGGTTATATTACTTCGAGAACGGTAACGAGAATGAGAATATAACCGAGAATATAACCGAGACTTAAATTCTCTGAGAATTTATAAGAACTTATGATTTTAGAGATTTTGATGACAAGGGAGGAAATTTTTGATTAATTAACTGATAAAGTATAATAAACTGTTTTTTGCACTTCTATTATAGTGTATTTATTTATTTTAATGAGCTTTACACATGTTGTAAATGAAAAAACTTTGTCACAAATGTATGAAGAGTATAGGTTATGTTAGCGTCTAACATAACCTATAAAGTGACGTTTATAATAAGATAAATTTTGTGACTTCAATTAACTAGTAAGCTGTTGTTTTGCATATTTTACATTCCTATACATATATGCCTTAGCTAGTAAATAACTAAAATTTAACTATGTAAATAATGTAAACAATAACAATTTTTCTAAAAATCATAAATTCTTAAATTCTCTTAAATTATTTTAAATTCTCATAAATTCTGTCATATTCTCGGTCATATAACCTGGATTTAAGTTCTCGAGAATTTTCGAACTCTACATACGCCGCTGACTTTCGACCTGCACGCTCCCTTGACATGTGTCCACTGTCCACTGACCAACCAAAGTGGGACAGCAATCCAAGTTTGAGTGTATAAAAAAGGCACCCATTAAAAATCTTGAATTGAAAAGAAACGAATATCGAACTTCGAATTTAGAGCATTGTATATATATAGAAAAGAAACATAGAAAGGCACATGTACTAAGAAAGCATGGGCATTGAATGTAGAAAAGAACATAGAAAGGCAAGTAGTGCGACGACGGCCGCGAACAGCCATATCCGACTCTTTCAAAGATGGCCGTAAATATATGGCCCGGGCGCAGTTGCGCATCAGCCTGACTGACATTGTCTCTTATGGGATAATATTACAAATAATTTAAAAAATTATACTTATGAATTAAAAATACTTATGGAAATATTAAAATAGATGAACACACATATAATAATAATTTTCAGCAAAAAAAGTCTTAAAAAATAATAGAGGAAAAAAATTTAATTGATTTAAATTATTCCATATACTATGTCAAAGTATTGTGAAAATTAGATTAAATTAATAATACTTTTCAATTAATTTACAAAGCAATTCATCTGAAAATAAAGTTTAAAAATTAAATTATATACTTAGGAAATAATTGATGGACGATAATAAAATTTTTGCAATTAAATGAATAAAGTAAAAATGGTTTTTAGAGAAGGGTTTTAATAAAATGCATGTTTATATAAATATAATATATTTATAATATAATGTATAATAAAATATAATATAATATAATCTATAATATATTTATAATATTATTGTGATTATATCACATTAATAATAATATCTTTATTGACGGAAAAGTACGCAATTCAATCTCATTATTTAATGAATATATTTTTATAAAATAGGTGTTTATTCCCGAGAACTTTAGGTTTTCAACTCTTTAATCTTGTCACTCAATGAGTTTTCTTCATCAACATTCACTAAACACAAGCTACAAGACAGTAGAAGCTTTGTTTTCGGTAATTAGGTTGGTGCAATAATATGTAACAAATAACCAAAACTGAGCTTCAAGATACTATAGTTCCCACATTAAACAATAGGTTGACGCTTGACAATATGTACATCCCTCTCAATGGCACCTTCCTACCTCTGCATTCAGGTTAGGGACGTATATCTAAAACTGTCACCAGACTTGTCAGGATGCATTCGAGAATTGTTGCGCCACATCATTACAAAAGAGAGATGATGC
The DNA here is from genome assembly GCA_904066015.1 of Synergus gifuensis. Classification (NCBI taxonomy): domain Eukaryota; kingdom Metazoa; phylum Arthropoda; class Insecta; order Hymenoptera; family Cynipidae; genus Synergus; species Synergus gifuensis. Next base: position 570,898 of record CAJFCO010018480.1, read on the forward strand.
TAAATTGGAAGATCCCACGAAACGTTGTCTTTACAGATTTCATGTATATATATATATATATATATATATATATATATATATATATATATATATATATATATATATATATACGATGAGGCAAGATTTAAATTGAATATTCGATGTTTTTAAAACTCGTTTTGCGAATCGTCTGGTTGACAGTCCAGGCAGTGATTTACTCATCTCGCAAACAGAACTATTTAACCTCATTTCCGTAACGTCCATCAAACGCTGTCGATCTGTTTCCGCTAGGAGAATAAGTGAAACGGTTGTCTCTAACATTTTTAGAAAAACGTGAATAGAGTTTTATTGTTTTTTAAGCGACAAGTCTGACATCAAATAAATAATTTTTGTGGTAAAAAATTAATAATAATAATAAATTACAAAAGATTGGTAAGCAAGGTTAGTGTTTCTAGTGATTAAAATGTTCTTAAGTGGAATGTCATCAAATATCAGTGGAATTAGTAAATGTGTATTCAAATGTGTGTACTTACTTCCAACTTAGGTAATTATGCAGTCGATATTGGACTAGGTTTAAAACCGCAATACCCAGCAGAGCAATCCTGTCTACACCTAGAGTTGTAAGTAACCAAATTCTGGGTGGAATATATGGTATAAACAGCCACGGATAATGAAGCATCTAACTTAGATGTATAGTTTCAAATATAATACATGTATGGTGTATGTGACATTTTCCATAAGTGCTATGTCCAAAAATTAAACTTTCTGAAATCATTTTTCCCTCTTAGAAGATTTTTTTTTAACACAAATCAATCCGAACGACTTTCAATCCGTTTCAATCCGAATCAGTCCGAATGAATACGAACGACTTACAATTATTTCCAATCCAAATTAATTAGAAACCAATCAAATGAATTCTAATTAATCCGAAGTCAATTCGAACAATTTTCAATTCTTTCCAATCTGAATCGATCCGAATCAATCAGATCGACTTAAATTAATTTCCAATCCAAATGAATCTGAGCGATTTTCATCACTTTCCAATCCGGAATTGATTAATTAATCCGGATAAATTAGGATTGGTGACACAGATTGAAAATAATTGAAAGATAACTTCGTCATTCGTATTTATTCAGATGAGGGAAAACGAAATTTTCGGATTCAAGTCGTTGTTTCTTTCGGATTGAAACGAATTGAAAGTCGCTTTTATTTAGTCGGATGGGGGAGATGGATTGAAAAGGGCTGAAAATCGTTCAGATTGATTTCGGATTAATTAGGATTAGGAGCACAGATTGAAAAAAATGAAAGATTAAAAATCAGGCACGTCTTAAGGCCATGTTTTACTTACTGATCCCTAACTTACCGACATTTTTTTCCTGCAACGTTACTTCTAAATTTATTGATATGAAATTGAAAATTTTTTATAAATGTAAATATTTAGGACCAGATAAACGTGCCTCAATGCTTTAACTTTAATTACAGAAATTTTCAATCTGATATCTTAATCACTTTAGCAGTACCATTGCAGAAAAAAAAGTTTCAGTAAGATGGGGATCGGATAAATAATACATGGCCTTAAGGTCGTTGATTGTGAAATGATCCCATCGATTATTCGCTCCTGGTCGCATGGATGTGTCCCCCGCGTGGACCGCCATTAATATTAAACAGTTTCACTCTATCACTATGTCGATGTCAAGCCTTAATTGGCATCATCCCTCGAGAGGAAAGTTCAGGAACGTTCCAATTTGCTTATGCGATTTATGCACCATGCTCTGCTTGGCGATGTTCAACATTAATCCTGCTCAAAGATTATTAAAACTCTGACGATTATTCTAACAAGGGATTATTTAATTCTTTCGCGGAAAAATATATGATGCCTTTATTTGGAATAATATTCCGGAATACCGTCTCTTTAAAGAAAATAAATGTTTATCCTATTTTAAAAATAGACCGGAGGAGGTATTTTATTGCACAATAATGATGGGACATAAGAGATCCAAAATTTTCTGGTGAAAAGTAATTCTATACAACCCAACATATAACACACCGAAGTTTCAACCCACGCGCGCACTTGGAACTCACCCTGATTCACCCCCTAAAATAAAAAAACTCACCAAAATGACCCTAATTCATTGAGTAAAAATTTTATGGCTAATAATAGGTCTCCTAAAAGCTAAAAGACGCCTCAAAAACTTTCATCCCCCTGATTCATTTGGAACTCACACCATATCATGCCTTAAAATTAAAAAATTCGCCAAAAATCCCCTAATTCATGGAGTCGAAATTTAATTGTGATTAATAAGTCTTCTCAATGCTAAAATACTTCTTAAAAAGTTTCATCCCTCCAGGGGAGGGACTCTGAATTAGACACTCTAGCTTCATAGCAAAGCAAGAATTGCTACCTTCATAACATGAATGTTTTGTGCTTCATCCATAAAAGTGCCAACTTCATGATGAACATAGCTAAAGTTTTCAAACAAAATCATAGCAATGATCTTAATACCGAGTCTACCTTTTGAGGTTAAATGGATTTATTTTTTAATCATACGGGGCTAAACTTCAAACTTTAGTGTAGGAATAGATAAAATAGTATTTTTTAATTTGATAATGATTAATTTTTTCAGATTTAGTCAAATATGCTTTGCTTATTAGCAAAGTTAGCTTCGTAGCAAGGCGACTAACTCAGAGTCCCTATCAAACTCTTTTGGAACCCACCTCTATGTCTTTCTTTAAACCAAAAAGTGTAGCATATAGGGCGAGTTCCAAATGAACTGGAGGAATGAAACTTCTTTGGGAGCCTTTTAATATTAAGAAGTCTTATTATCAGCAATAAAATTTTTACCCCACGAATTAGGGAATTTTTTGTGAATTTTTTTTGGACTAAGGGATGATATGGGGTAAGTTCCAAATGAGCTACGGGGATAAAATTTTTTGATTTTTTTTTAGCATTAAAAAGAATTATTATCAGCAATAAAACTTTGACCCAACGAATTAAATTATTTTAGTGAATTTTTTAATTTTAGGGGATGAATTGGGGTGAGTTCCAAGTGCGCGCAGGGATTGAAACTTCGGTGGGTTATTTATTGGGTTGTATAGATCTACTTTTCATCATAAAATTTTGGATCTTGTAAGTTTTCGAAAAATGAAATATTTTTCATTTTCGTTTATCGTAAAGGTTGCAAACTTCAGTCTCATCAATAATTTAATTGAAGCAGATTGAGAGAATAGGGAGGACGAAGAGATCCAATGCAATAGTCTATATATCTCAACTTTTGAAAGCTCTGCATCTTTTCATCGCTAACGATGCTAACGAGTGGTCCTCGAAGCGCAGCTTTTATGTTAAGACTATACTACGACCTAGCTTATGTACCGCGGTAAAAATTGCATGCAAATGTAAACAATTACTTTCTTAGATCGGCCGACTGCGCTTAAGTAGAGCAAACCTTGTCGCATTATTCAGCTTGAATTCTTTCAGGGAAAAATATGAGGACATAATTTATTTATCATCTTCTGTTTCATGTCCCAAAGTTTGAAGATGATATATTGTGTTAAAAAAAAGTTATATTGCAGGAATTATTTTTCAGTTCTAGCTAAAGGTGAGGTAGAGCTCCGATAAAGTAATACATGCCCTTAAGGAGTTAGTACCAAAGAAAATTTTGGAAAAATCGATTTTCTAAAAAGTGCAAATTCTTATAATAAATATATGTAGAATTGTTGGGTTAATCGTTATTTTGGTCATAAATATCGAGAACAGTTCGAAAAACGCAAAACAACGTAAGCATCTCGAACGCGCCGAACGTGCATTTGGCGCGCGTTTGAAGCAAATGACCTTGAAAATTGAACTCAAGGTCAAAATTGATGGTACAGTTAAATGGCCCTTTCGATCCTGGTCAACTTTTGTCTAAACAATTGTTTCGTAAATAAAGTATTTTAGAAGATACTTATAGATTAATATGGATCACCCTGTATTTTAGAACGCAAGAACTTTAAACGCGTTTTTCTCGAAACAACGTTTTTCAACCTGGTCGTCATGATTCAGAAAAAACTTTTAAATCGATCGGGCTGAAATTTGGATATGTTATTCTACACATATGTCTTCATCGCATGAACCATAATCATAATTATTGATTAATATTTAACCCTTTTTTAAAATAAATTACGGTTTAAAAAAAGGTGAAAAATTTTCAAGTCGGCCATTTTGTATTTATTTTTTTTCGGATTTTAACTATTCTGGTTCATGTGATAGCTACAAGTCTATTCTTTATAAATCTCGTTGATTTTTGTGTTTCCGAGCCTCCAAACTTGAGATATCATGGCGACCAGTTTTTAAAATCGATAACTTCCGGCAGCCATACCAGCCAGATTTATCATTAAAAAAAAAAAATTTTTTGTAATAGTGTTTTATATCTATTCATATGTAAAAAGTTAGAATCTGTAATATAAATTTTAATTTGAAAAAAAATTCTTAAAAAAAAAGTGAAAACTTTGGTACTAACCCTTAAAACCGATTTCAAATGATTTAAAGGAGTTTAAAGCACTTGAAGAAACAAAGAGACTTTAAAGGATTTCAAGAGATGTTGAAAACCTTTGAAATTCCTTGAAATCTCTTCAAATATGATAAAATTTCCTGATCTCTTTTGCAATCTTTTGAAATCTCTTCCTGTCAGGCGCGGATCCAGAAATCGTGTATCTTTCTTCAATGCTTGGAAAACAAAGGACAAATAGAGGGGCCATGTCCTTTGTTTTCCAAGCATTGAAGAAAGACACACGATTTTTGGATCCGCCCCTGCTTCCTGTCGTTTGAAATTGAAGTTCATTGCAATCCTGTGAAATCTCTTGAAAATTTTTAAACTCTTCTGAATTAAAAAAAGAAACTTCAAATATTTTTAATTTCTTGAAATCCTTTAAAGTCTTTTTGAAAATATTTTTAATTACTTACAATCTCTAAAAAATTTTTATCTTTGAAATTTTGAGGAATTCTTTTAACTCAAAGTTTTTCTTTGACCGTATATCAAAGAAATGTTTCTTTATACATTTATTTTGACATATAATATTAAAAAACACCTGGTAAGTCACTGGAACGGTTGCTCTAATTTACAGTGGACCCTCATTTTTTCAATTCACAACATATCGATCCTTGCGAGCCGCAAAAATGCCAACACCATCTACCAAGCGGCCAGCAAAGGTAAATGGTAAAATCAATAATTTGGGGAAACCCCGCTAGGAAAGTGCTGCCAATATCTATGACCCAGGATAGGCAACTGTTTTACCATTCGCACAAGGTGAATAACGGATTTATCCACAAGAGGAAAGGGTAAAAATGCACACCATAGTAAAGTGAAAACTGAGATACAGGTGGCACACAGACTCCGAGTGTGAATTTTGCCAATCAAAGGGTAAAACGTCCTGCAGTACCTTTCGCTGTACGAAAATTACCAACCTAGTCACGTGGACAATCACGTGTGATCAAGAGAGTTTGTAAAAGATAAGAAAAAATAAAAAAAGTGTATTATATAATAATAATAATAATAAATAAATAAATAAAATTAAAAAAAAACATTAGTTTGGGTCTTTCATTTATTTAACTATAACTAAAAATGAGAAAATGGTAATAATAATGATGATGATGATCATAATAATAATAATAATAATAATAATAATAATAATAATAATAATAATAAT
>CAJFCO010018480.1:578000-624711 GCA_904066015.1 Synergus gifuensis
GCTCCATCCATATATTCTTACATCCATGGTTCAAAGTTATAAATCACAAATCCTAAGTGATAATTCATAATTTATAAGTCATAAAACACAAGTCATGAATAATAATAATAATAATAATAATAATAATAATAACATAAATTGATTAATATAAATCATAAGTAATAAGTCATAAATGATAGGTAACAAGTGGTAATTGAAGACCACAATTTAAGGTCATGAGTCATAAGTCACAAGTAAAAAAATGGTCAAAATAAGACGTTCGAACATTCAAATCGACTAAATATTATTTCCCAATTCTATTTTATCCAGAAATATTTTTCTTATGATAAAAATAGGCCTTACTAATTTTTTCCGCACAAAATTATCTTCAATGCAAATGAATTAATATTTTGAAATTTTTTCCAGTTACAAATGCAAATAATAGAAATATTAATTCATTTGTAGTTTAAAGTTCGTTCAGAACTTCAACCATATAGAATAATCGCCTCGTTTTGACAGTAATTAATATGTGACTCCAGACTAACAAACATCGTCACTAAATAATAACTAAACTTAAATCATCAGGAGCACACTTGATTTTAAATTGTATGCAAGTAGGAATGAGAAATAATTATAGTCGTTCCGTTGACAGGTGGAAAGCATAGATAACTTTAATTCTTCCAGAATAGCTTGCGCATGCATCCTCTAAAATGAATTGCATTGCGAGTTTAGTAAAATAGCTCTGAAGTTTACAAGAATCGCACACTGAAATTCAACTCCTCTAGTGCAATATTTTCAGTTTCTCAGCAAAAGCAACGAATATGCAGCTAAACTAAATCCGAAAGATGGATGCAAATAGTAAATACTGTATCAGCATATGACGCGGATGCAATTTTGTAGGCGTGACATTCAGTGAAGTCGTTAAGGACTGCAAGTGCACTACGAAAATATTGATTTCTCAATGCGACACAGTAGTTCCCAGGTTAACATGAAAGACCTTGGTAGAATATTACGGTGGCAATCGATACTATTGTGTCACTCTTAAACGGACCGTAAAACGTAAATTTTAATGACTCGAAGCATACGCTTCGTTCTCTTAGGGATATTATATATATATATATATATATATATGGGTGTGTGTGTGTGTGTGTAAAATTAAGTTAAATACACTTTTAAGGCGTATTATGACAGAATTTTTTGCTAGAAAGGCGACTTTGGAATTTTTATCTCTCTGTGTCAGTTCGAACCTTTCGTTCTCGACATGATGAAGAAAAAGGGGGATTTTTAAAAATTCAGGTCACCTCAATAGCTTCGCGTCTCCTGATCATAAGAGATCTTGCTTATAAATTCGATTTTCTGTCACTGAATGAGTTCATAAAAATGAAAACTATCCATATCGAAAATGAAAAAATAGTTCATAGTGCGTGAGTCATAAAATGCAACACGGAAACATATTTTATAGCCGTATTTATCGTAGGAAGAATATTACCTGCATCTTTAACACATTACTGGTTATAACGGATGATGCAATAAAATTTTGATCACCAATTCCACTGAAACAATAATTTGATATTCATGTAGGTTTTATTTGTCTGGATATAAAAGTCAATTAATATTTCGAACCAAGGTAAAGCAAAACGTGAGTACTATTAGGTGGTAAAAATGTTTTATGCTGGTTTCCATACTATTTTTTCGCGAAAAACGAATATGCAACTTTCAAATTTTTTTTCTTACAATTTACTTATGTTACATACCATTTTAAGATGTCGGTTCGAAACTTTCGTTCTCGATATGATGAAGATAAAGGGTTTTTTTCTTTAATTCAAGTCACTTAAACAGCTTCACGTCTCCAGATTAGTACGAGTAGTAGAACGAGAAAATAAAAAATGATTATTAATAAATCACAAAAATATTTTGTAACAGTTTTCAAAGTTCCTCTTCACCTTTATCATGCCAGGAATGAAAAGTTCGAACCGGCGCGAATACTAAAGTTCCAGATTCGCCTTTTCGGCAAAAATGAAAAATTGATATTTTGGAAACTAATCGATACATCAATTTGAAAGTATCAGATGTGTGTCTCTAGAAAAAAATCCTATTGTAATCGGTATAAAAAATTTATTTGAGTATAAATTCAAATTTGCGCTGGAAAATAATTGATTGGTTTTGGAAAAACATACTGGAATTAAATGGGGGGGAGTGGCGCGTGTAAGTAGATTCGAAGTATATTTTGCACTGAGTTAAAAGTAGCAGAAGAAGCTAGTGAAGCAGGGCAGTAGGTTTTATCGACTTTTAATTACTTCGCATCGTTTACTCCGAAGAGCGAAGGCGCTACGTGCTTTATGTCCCTCAGAACACCCGCACACACTTTCAAGTGAGCCTGTATTTGCGTCAAAAGCGAGGTTTGGAAGCTTTAAACTTTAAGTCGATGTCCACGATCGTTTTCAAGCGGTCTGTACTCTACAATGTAAAGTAACAGGGACAATATATTATACACATTTTCGTCTATCTTCCACATGAAAAGGCTTTAGGGCTGTTTGAAAGAGGCAAAGTGCAAATCGACTTTTATTCCACCCAACAAAGACCCCTACTTTTCTCCTTTCGACTTTTTTGCCTTCCTTTCTCATCAGAAACTCTTCAATCGTGAGTTTATGAGAATTCTGTTGGTCGATTAAATTAAATTAAATTCGATCATTTGATATATTTTTTAAGTTATTGTTATTATGAAAAATATATCTAATTATTGAAAATTAACTATAACATCTTGGAAATTTATTTAGTGTTTTTGACAACCATTTAACATCTAAAAAATTCAGTAATTATATAATGTTAACGCTTATAGAATAAATTATAAGCGCAGCTCCCATTTAGGTACATTTCTTGAAAAACGATATCTGTCGTTATAATTAAGACAATGAAATTTTGATTTAATACCTTCACTCAGTCGCCGTGCTGTGAATAACTCTCGAACTTTAAGTACTAACTTCGTACAATGCCACTTGCCGTAAGTGAAATAAAATAATAATTACGCTAGATTTTGGGCACGCTATTACAATAAAATCATCATACAATGCATAGTGGATTGCGACATGCGTAATTTTCTCTATTATAATATTACAATGTATTTAAAAACTATATTTTATAATTTTTTAATAATTTTTAATAATTTCAAATTTAAATAAGAAAAAAGTAGCGCAGTTGAAATTTTTTAAATTACTTAAAATATTTTGAAATCCCTTAAAATTTTTGAATTTTTACAATAACGTTAAACGTCTCAAAATATCTTAAAACATTCAAATAAATATTTAGAAAATAATATATCTTATAATCTTTTGAAATCATTTAAAGAGTCTTTGAAAAATCTTTGAAATCTTGAAATTTGGTATACACACAAAATCCGCGTAATCAACTCCTCATAGAATCCTAATTATTGTGATTAGTATTTTAGGATGGGTACAATTTCGAGAGCGCTTAATGAACTCGTATAACGGAATGTATCAAACTCGTTAATGGTGAAATGATGGTCAAAACATGGTCGAATTTATTTGATATATAATAAAGTCTCTAAACAACTTCCGATAAAATTTTCCTCGTAATTTTCAGAATAAAGTGGAGAACGTTATATAAGCTTTATATGTTAATTCTGGATAGTTAATTAGGACTTCTGCACATAGCCGGTAATTGCTCTTACGGATGTTGGGATGAACAAAATTTAAACCCGCAGCCGAGACCACAACAGCATCCGGTAGTACGCTTTACACAGCCGTCTGCACTGCATCCCCCAATAAGTTCGGTTGTACATTTCCGATCGTGTGGTTCATTGGTCGCGAATCAGGGTAATGGAAGTGCTCGAAATGACAACTAGACTTAGACAAATGACGATACAGCGTTTACGCACCAATTTAGTAAAAAGTTAAAAAAGTCTTCTCTCCCATCGAAAATACGATATTTTTTATAATATATTTTTTTTTAGTTTTTTTTTATAAACCCCATTTTATATTATTTTGTTATTTGTTTTCTGAACATAACCGAATTAAATCTTAAATTTAGATTAACTTTAAAAAACTTTTATTTTGAATCAATAATTAAATTTTCATTAGGTCGTCGATTTTAATTTCCAATAATAGGCATGAATAGGTAATAAAAAGTATTTTTAGTCACTAGGGAATAAAAAGTAGAATTCTAGTTCCACTTAGGCATGAAAAACAATTTAAATAATGCACGATATGTAAATAAAGACACTCTAAGCGCCGATTTAACTCCCAAGGAAGTAACAAAGTACTTTTTGGTCTCCAGGGAGTAAAAAGTAAAACTTTAGCCCCGCTTAACAGGGATGAGCAGCCGCTGAAATCATAGGTGTATTATAAAAAATAAATTTTTACGTTATTAGCACTTTTTTCATAAATTCAAGCAATCAATACCTTATTAAGGCACTTTTAGTTAGTTAGTTAGCAACTAGACTTGCTAATAAGGGAGTAATGATATAGTACTTCGTGGTTTGGGGATGATATCAGTCTTGCTTCACCCTTCTTCAAATCCAGACCGACCTGACAAGTGAATCTCACCCCTAACCCCAAGAATGTGCAAATTCCGCACACCAGCAGCACTTCATTAACATGACCCTTCAATGTTTCCAGTCGTCCTAAGTAACCTTCGGACGTCCACTTTAACATTTAATTGTCACGCATGGATCAAGAAAGGCCAGACTGAAATCAATTACATTAGAATGCATTAGAATGTCAAAAAAAATTAATTAATTAAGGTGAATATGAAAATAAATAATCAACACCGAAGCTTTTTCTTTGCATAAATTCATTTTCTATGAAGTATGCATTTAAAAGTGAAAGCGAAACAATCAGAATGAGTAAATGTGCAAAGCATTGCTTTGATAGGCCAGTGAGCGTCAAGATGTCACCTAACAAAGTGTACATTGCAGTTGCTCGAGGGAAGTTCAACGAAGATGGAGGACACCCCCAAGCTATTACGAACTCTATAGCCTATTACCTGTAGCACTCGAGCAATATACACTCTATATATTGCTGCACCCTCATGTCTGGCCACTTCCAGTATCTACAGAGTACGGAGAACATTAACGAAATTCACGTTATACCGCATATTTGCGGGCTGCTGAAACATCCAGAACCAAGAATACCTGACAACTTTACCACAAGGTTTCGTAATCTACGGTTTAGTCTACGGTTTAATTTACAGTTTTTTTAGTCCCAATGTGGTTTTCTTATTTGGTTCCATCTAATCAAGTAGGAATGTGTTAAAATGTTTTCGTAGAAATTACATTTTTTCTTAGTTTATCTTACTTTATCTTTTAAAGTATATCTTTTTGTTTAAGTAATTGGAAAAAGAAGGTAGAAGAAGGAACACTTCGTTTAAAACTCCCAACAGGAAGATTTGGTATTTTGTTGCCATTATTCTCTAAATCTGAATTAGTAATTAAGCGACTGCTCTTTTTCGTGAACGTATTGAAAGCATAGAGTGTCAAAGTAGCGCTATGTTTCGACTATGGTGTTCTTGATCTTTAAACATAATTGAATGTCATGCATCCCAATAGCACAGAACCCACTCGATGTTTGCCTTTGCCCGATAAATTTCCCGAAATCCCTGTTATTAGGGGCCGTACTCAGGCGCCTAGAGGAGTTAGAGTTATACAAGCTTGAATAATTTGCCTCCTTCTCTTGCGAAAACTCACGGCTTTGGAGGTTTACCCTACATATGCAGGACCGATAGAGCTAGCGAGTAAGAATGTCATGTAGCAGAATTGGATAAATCTCTGTTGGTAGAGGACTTTTAGATGAGAGAAAATGACGATGGGATTTCATAGATCCTCCTTCCTGCTGACCGCGCAAGCTGTGTGGTTGAGTTACATCAAAGTAGTGGATTCTCTTGACAATTCCCTGGAATTGTTAATTACCTCCCAATGGGAAACGCCTGCTTTGATCCGACACTCACGATTGGCGCAGTACCGCGCCAATGTTTTTGCCAACGTCCAGCCAAGCCTTGGCGGACGAGTGCTGGCGCAGTACTGAGTAAATGGTCCTGCCAACGTCCAACCAAATCTTGGCGGACGAGTGTTGGCGCAGTACTGGCAAAATTGTAGTTCGACTGCTGTGCCAATAGTGGTAAAAATGTTGAGGTACAATAATATATAGGATTTTATTTAATGGTAAAAGATATGCGTTGCAATAGAGAAAATGTCAGCAAAAATAAAAAACACTTTTCATCACGCTTAAAAAGCTTGATATATACTTGAAATATTTTGGAGTGTGTGAATCCATTAAATGAAGCAATTTTTGTTTTGATTCTTGGGAACTTCAAAATAAGTGAGAACTTATTTAATTGTCCGAAAATGTTTGGAAAAACCTTTTTATTTTATTCAAGGTAAGTATAATACTCGTAGTACAGTATAAAATATTGTTTGTGTAATTATTGGTGTCTTGTGATATGGACTTAAAAATTTCAAAAATCGTTTAATTTGCCGCGAACGCGCTGGATGCGCGCGCCCCACAGCTCAGTTGATCGCACGCGTGCAAGGCGCAAGCTGAGCCATCTTGAAGTTGTACCGAATTTGATCGAATTTTTCATTGAGCACATGGCAAAGATCGAGCCCATCGAGTCTAAAGCGTAAGTACATTTTTTTTATATTATTATAAATAAGTATTATAATACTTTATAATCGATTTATATATTTGAAATACATGAGCTCATGAAAGTTCTGTAGTAAATCGAGGCACAAATTTGCTTTTTGAGGTTAGATTGCCGAAAATTACTGTAATATGTATATTGAGAAGTATGTCTTCTGTTTTTGATTTCAGATGTTCTTTTGCAGAAGTTTAGTGACAAAAAAACGACAGAAATAATGTCGAAAATTAGCCGGTGGTTTTCCGGAGCTGTCGACAGGGAGGGTGGGAAAAAACAAAGACTCAGAGAGTCTTATAACAAATTATTATAAACGTATAATAACTTCTTATAAACGCATAATAATAAAAAAAATTTAATTTCAGAAGTTTTCATTCGTTTTCATATGCATGTTATATCCTTTTCTTAATTATTATTATTATTAATTATGCGTCGGCATAACTCTGTCAAAACTAAATTTTCAGTACTGCGCCAGTGCTGGCTGCCAACACTGACAGCCAGTACTGGTGCAATACTGGCAATCAGTACAGAACATGGTTATCATTCCACTGCATTGCCAGTGCTGCGCCAGTACAGCGCCAACGCTGGCGGCCAGTACAGCGCCAACGCTGCCAGTGCTGGCGCAGCACTGCGCCAGTGGTCAATTTCCCATTGGGCTATTCGTTGAAGTTATACTTCGCTTTACAAGAACTTTATTCTAAAGTAGTTTCCTGGTTTAAAACCAATAAATGTTCGTTATACTAGACTTCTGCAACTTCAACCCAATATTGGTGAAAAAATTGTTGCACCTCATTTTGAACAATGAAAATTTCATTGAGCCTTCAATTTTCATTGTTTTCGCGTCTCAAGAATGTTACAACTCAAAACTACAGCTTTAGCTCCTTTTGAGGATTGGTACTTAAAAGTGCTTTTCTTTTCAAGAATTAATAACAAAATAATATAATATTACATTATTTTATTATACTTTCCATATCAAGATAAAAATTCCTTGACACCTTCACATATTTCGAACTCCCTTTGTTAACAAAAATCAAATCGCCCTTGCAATGAAAAAAGAGCTTTGACATAAGAGGGAAATGAAATAAGAATTACTATAGCTTTGTTCACGTCTGTCTGAAGAGAACCGCAGAATTTGCTTTGCGCCGCGTATTCTTTCAACTACTTCCCAAGAGAGTATATACATTCCGTCTATTAGCTCTCTGAAAAACTCGCTTAATTGAAAGAGACTGATGATGAAGAGAAATGCAAGGAAATGAGGATCAATTTCCTGCGCGTCGCATGCGTTAAAAACTGTAAAAGAACCATCACTTGTTTATATTTTAAAGTTAGAAGAGTAGTCAACCGAACTAGGTGAAAACAATTTAATGAGTAAATGAAAGGATAAAGTTCTAAATAGCCGCTTCAAATTTGCTTTTCATTTCATAACACTATTCAATTTCTGCAAGGCAGCTCCGCTCGTTTAGTTAATCCTTTCGAGGCTCCTTTAAATGTACTTCTTTCAAGCTTTTGAGCATATTTACTTCAGTGTTTTTCACACATATTACCTTTGCTTATGCACGTTATATTGCAAGCCGTAATTCTTCCCGCGAGAGAGTAATTCGAGATGTTTTACGAGATTATTATAACAAATGTCTCCAAGCTACGCGAGTCTCTCCGTCCTTTACGGCGAAACAAAATTACTTCTATTTCACGCGTACCAGCTGTCACGTACTACCTTTTTGACGTCATAAAATTATATTAGGCTCAAGACATGCTACTCTCTAAATCTGAATTAGTAAGAAGTTACTAATGAAATAGTGCCGATTCGTTTACTAATACACTTTAGTAAGCATTTTTACTATGAATTAGTTAAAAACTACTAATTGATAGTAAAAAAGTACTAATTAATTTAGTAACGGTAACTAAATCAATTAGTGAGCCTTACGAAATGAATTATTACTATTTTACTGTGGATTAGTAGTTTTCAACTAATTGATAGTAAAAATGCTTACTAAAGTGTATTAGTAAACGATTCGGCACTATTTCATTAGTAACTTCTTACTAATTCAGATTGCCACTTTTACACCATCTCTCTAGTGGATTGCTATTTGTGCACCATCTCTTCCTAGTAGATTGCTACTAAAATATAGGATCTTTACCCAACGGATTGTCATTTCTGCGACATCTCTCTCCACTCTCTAAATCTGAATTAGTAAGAAGGTACTAATGAAATAGTTCCGATTAATTTACTAATACACTTTAGTAAGCATTTTTACTATCAATTAGTTAAAAACTACTAATTCACAGTAAAATAGTACTAATTCATTTAGTAAGGCTCACTAATTGATTTAGTTAATGTTACTAAATGAATTAGTACTTTCTTACTGTGAATTAGTAGTTTTTAACTCATTGATAGTAAAAATGCTTACTAAAATATATTAGTAAACGAATTGGCACTATTTCATTAGTAACTTCTTACTAATTCAGATTTAGAAAGCAGTGCACGGAAAAAACTGCTATGGTTGTGACCACAAATTAGTAGTTGTACCATACTTTACTATTTCTGTGGTTATCACAACCATAGAGTTTTTTCCGTGTGGAAAAAAAATCCAATAAAGGATTTTTCCAGTAGGATTATTACCAGTATAGGATTTCTACATTATAGCGGATTTCTATTTTTGCATTTAGATTCTGAAAATTGTGAAATACTTCATTCTGTCCTCTTACGCTTTCATTGGAGTTGATTGAATTATACGTACAGACACGAAATATCGAACAGAAATTAACAAAGGGAAATTATTTGCATTAAACTCTTTTAGACTTTGAAATATCGCAGCGCTATTATTTCTCAGTATGAGATATTCCATTGGGCCAATCCACTTCCAATTAAGGTAAGTGAACGTAAAATACTGAGTGAGATGGGGATCCCCGAAGTACTATTCTGTTATTTCGTGATATGAGTGGAAATAGTGCGTGCAACCCCTACATTTTTTACAGAGAAAAGTCATCAAGTACAAAAGATATATTAGTGTGTATAATACCTTTTTCATGTCAGCGAATAGAGGTAGTACATAAAAAACATAATTACAAAATTATTTCATACATCAGTAGTAAATTTTAGAGGAATTTTCAATTTCAAAAAATATAAAAGGATTTATATTTTCTAGAGATTTATGATTTTAATGGTTTTTGTGGATTTTTGAGGGATGTAAAGAGGTTTCTAGGGGTTTTAAGAAATCTTAATGAATTCTAAGTGGTTTCGAAGGTTCTCCTGAAATTTTTCTGCGCCATTAGTTTGTTTGTCTTCTTTCCACTTCAAGTCATTCAAAAGCCAATCAGGTTTGCAACAATGTATGCAAAATTTTCGAGACATTTCGTTACACCACTTCTTTAAGATATGATTGGTTGGTTGGTTGGACAGTTCGGTCGAAGCGCTCCACCCACTTGGGGCCCTACAGGCACTCAGACTAAAAGCCCATTGTGCCTAATCCCTTTCCCCTTGACGCTCACTGGCCCCCCATTCAAGTCCTCCTGAAGAAGACTAGAATATCGCTAGCCTGTAGCGCCCTAATCTCCTCTGGTTCCAGCAAAGCCGCCCCGAGGGTTTGGTGTCTGAGCCCAGCAAGTTTCGGGCATCGATCTAGGACATGAAGGGATGTTTCATCGTCCCTTCCACATTTTCTACAGACGGTGCTGTCTATCAGCTCCATCTTGTGTCTGTGGTAATTCAAATGATTGTGCTCCGTGAGCAACTGTACCATTAGAATTACCTCTTTCCTGGGCCGGCTTAGGATATTTTGGGCCAAGTCCCACCTGCGGCATATGCCCAGGAGGGTCTTCGTCTGCTTACATCCCTTAACTTGCGCCCAGTATTTGTGGTGCTGTTGTACCACCCAGTTTTTGATCTCCAGCCTGGTACAGCAGGTTGCCAGGTCCAGAAAGGGTTCTGGGCCGATCGGCCTGCTTGCTGCTCCTTTTTTCGCCAGTTGATCTGCTTTCTCGTTGCCCTTGATCTCTGAGTGACCAGGGACCCATATTAAGGCCACCCTATTGTTTTCTGAAAGTTTGTTGGTTGAAAGCCTTTTTACACTCCCACGCCAGAATCCAGAATGTGATTTCTGGTTTCCCAACCGCTTTGATTGCCGCCTGGCTAGCAGAGCAGATACTAATGCATCTTCCCCTTTTATTTTCTTCTAATAGCATCTCCGCACACCGGAGAATGGCAAATACCTCCGTCTGGAATACCGTTGGGTATTGTCCCAACGGAATTGCCATCCCCCTCTTACGCGCGCTGTCATACAGTCTAGCTCCCGTCCAACCTTCCGGTTTGGAGCAATCCGTAAACACGATGTCCCCTTGTAGGAAGGCCCCCCTCCTCCTTTTTCCACGCCTCCCTTTCAGAGATACATGTCCGGAAAAGTTGGTCGAAGCTGTGCCTTTTTGTTATTTTATCCTGCGGCATCCTAAGAGTTGGCAGACTACTGATAACGCATGGGAGCCTAGTATGTCTAGGCCACTGTGACCATCTACCCGTCACAGCAAGACGACCAACCGTCCGAGCCGCCCCCACTGTTATCGCTACATGCAGGGGCTCCTCACAGAGCATGAGGCCCATTGCCGTGGTCCTCATTGTTCCCGTAGCAGCCCTGAATACCAGTTCCTGCAGGCATTCCAGCCTCGCTTGGACCGTCTTCAGCTGCACCCTTGATCACTAGACCATAGCTGCATAGAGTAGCCTCAGTTTTAGAATCACTGACTAGAACCAGGCAATCATGCCCGGCTCCAGTCCCCACGTTCTACCGAAGGCCTTTCTACACATCCAGAAGGTTACAATGAACCTTCTGCACTGCGCTTCCAGATGCTCTGCCCAGCTCAGTTTCTTGACTAGGATAGTTCCCAGGTATTTCATCGACTGAGGTACTCGGATCATCTTTCCGCCAAAGGGACCCGTTACCGCAGCCACCTTATATTTTATCGTGAAGACTACAAGATCAGTCTTCTCCGAGTTGACCGTAAGCCCTGATGCTACGCACCAGAGCTCCACAATTTGCAGGGCCGACTTCGCGAGATCCATAAGGGTGTCCAAATGTACACCCCTATTCGGGATCATAAAGTCGTCCGCATACCCTTGGGTATAAAAGCCCTCCTCATTC
The DNA here is from genome assembly GCA_904066015.1 of Synergus gifuensis. NCBI lineage: Eukaryota > Metazoa > Arthropoda > Insecta > Hymenoptera > Cynipidae > Synergus > Synergus gifuensis. Next base: position 589,760 of record CAJFCO010018480.1, read on the forward strand.
AGATTTTGGAGAAGTCCATCTACGACCAGGCACCACATGAGGGTGCCTCTCCAATCCGTCGAGAGGCGCAGTACCGCAGCATCCTTTGGATCCAGTCTGTAAGCTGTTCCGGCACGCCGCACTTCAGGGCCTCTCTGCATATGACTTCCGGGGGAGTGTTGCTGAAGGCCCCTTTTACATCCAAGAAGGTGCCCACCACATACACGCCTTCCTCTAATTGCCGCTCAAATCTTCCAACAGCCTCATGAAGGGCCGTGTCGACCGAGCAACCTGCCTGGAAGGCATGTTGACCACTGTGAAGTGGTCTCCCTGATAACTCTCGATCTCGAATGTAACTCTTGAACAGCTTTTCCAATGTCTTCAAAATGAAGGATGTCAAGCTGACCGGTCTGAAGTTCTTGGCAGCAGTGTAGCCCTCCTTTCCCGGTTTGGGTAGAAAGACCACTCTGTTGATCCTCCATGCCATTGGCACGTGTCTCAGTGCTATGCTAGCCCTGAATACTTTCGTCAGGGGCAGTTTTATCTGACAACTATTCGCATTTCCCTGAAATTTCCCTGACTTCCCTGACATGTGGCCACACTGAAACAACATATGTTATTTGCTAATTCAACATTGCTCTTCCAACATGAATTATAAAGCCGTTGTAGGTAGTTAATGCAAGTTTATGCCGACCTGCATCATGGTCGCATTGTGACTGCACATAAGTATACGCATAAAGTGCGGAATATTCTAATTGTTGGCTGATGTTACCTAAGATTTACTTATTTACTGCAGCAAAACGGACGTTCGTTGCCGAGTTGGGTTATTACCACGTGCATTTTCTACTGCAGAATGGCGGAAGGAACTGGAAACGAGGGTAGGTCGAGTTGCGCGCGTGTTTCGGAATTAATCGACGCGACATCCCGCTCTAACTCTAGTCGACTTATCTCGGCTCAAGAAACTATTTCTCAAGAGACACATGCGAATTCACCCAAGGGCCTGTAATAACTTCTGCCAGAAGCTGAGTCTTGAATAAATTAGCGTAAAGACATATGTCCCTAAATCTCCATCCGAAATTTTCCTATTCTTGAATTACTTGTTTCACTTTTCTTCTGCTTTAGTTGCCTGCATTGAAAAAGAATTCTGGTTAGAATAACCAGAATTCTAGCCAGCTGGCTATTTGAACCAGAAAATAGTATTAAACCAGGGTGATAACTTTCTGTGAGATTCTTCACTTTAAGCCCAATTATTTCGAGGATAATAACCATTAAGAAATAGTTCAGTGTTCGTGGAAGGCCGTGAGATTTATTTCAAGTACAATCACACTAAATCCTATTATACGTAACACTATCATGTGACTTCTACATTTGATAAACTGAAGGCGCGGGATTACGATATAAAATTTAAAACAGTATAATAATAATATAATAATATAATAAATAATATAATATAATAATTATCACTATAAACCACTATAAATCTCCTAAAATCCCGGACAATACAGTAGAAGTTACTGCAAGTTTATTATACATGCAGAGTGATTAGAGTATTCAATTTCAAAGAATTTAAAATTAATTCTAGTTCCAAAACACATTTGCAGCAGTATTTATAACTGGCAACGCTGCAAATTTAACTTTTTTATGGATGGCGGGTGAAAATCACGTGCCAGGTATCCGAATAGCATCCTAGAATGTTTTTCTTATCGCAGCAAAAATTATTGCGGACTTCGATCAAAGTGACTTTAATGGAACTACTTGTGTAATTGCGCGCTTAATTCTCAGTCCTCCACTTAATTCATTACGATCTGGAAACATTAACTTATCTGAGAGAGACGCTTTCCTCTATTTTAAAAATTACTTCTTCTTTTATGTAGGTTACTATTGTAATAAAATGTCAAGAAATATCATCAATCATACATGGAATTTATTAACATCAGAGCTAAAGTCTAATAGTTAAAGGGTATTGTTGAATATAACGAACATCAACCTAGGTATTAACACCATGAAAGGTGAGGATATAAAAGGTTAAGCTAAGAACCCTACTATTGAAAACGATCAATACTCTGAAATATTGTTAGGTTCATTTTATTTTTACTCTATGTATTGACATGTTTATGCGATTATCGCATTATCTTTAATTATTAATTAACTCACCAATTACAGTCATAATAAACGTGTAATAACTGCATGATTGGTATAATATTATAAGGCAATGATAACAAAACTTTTTAATTCTGCAAGAGGACATCAACCACTATGTAAGGGACATCCACAAGAAATTCCACGAAAAACATAAAAATCCCCTTAAACTCCTGATAATCTCACCAAATTCCTAAAAACATCTTGCAATTTCTTAAAAGTTCTTAATATAAGTTTCAAGTACGTGAACATAGAATTTGGATAAGGCATACGGAATCCAGTGATGGCTACGGAAATTGATATGTAAAACTCGATGAGGTTTTATTTTCTTAAAACGAAAAAGTGTTGATTTCTCACAAAGGTGCTAAGATACATTTTTAATAAATAATAAGAAGAGTTTACAAGTGTTGAAAACGTGGAACGAGTTCTAGAGGACTATTCGAAATGAGACTATTATATGGTACATGTAAGTGAGCCTTTTTAAACGGCAAAGAGAATGTTGAAAGTGGTTGATTTCAGGCTGTTATCGGACAAAGATTTTCAAACCGCTTTACAAACATGAAAAAGTTAACTTTTGGAGGAGATAGGGAAATAATCACCTAAAAAAATACACTTCCTTGAGAGAAGAAGACAAAGAACCCATGGATACATATTTCGGCGTACTTCTTCAGCAGTTCACCAATGAAAATCAAAATCGAAAAAGAATATCCGAAACTGATGAAGAAAACAAGTGGAATAAGAAGACTAGCTAGGTAATTTTGGTTCGAAGTAAGTACCCAAAGACGAAGAGATTAAGTATTCCTTCATGATCTTCATCGTAGTATTACTTTTTGAATCCTCCTGTTCCCTCATTGTCATTAGTGCCGTCGATTCTTTAAGAATACAAGAAACTTTACTCCCTTGCACGAGCATATCAATGCATTCCTTATGTTGCACAACAATTCTGGATTTGCCAGCTAATGCTTGCAAAACGGAATCATTCTGTTGCTTTATTATATGCAAAAAGTTCGCTATCATTATTGGAATGATATTTGTCCTGTTTAATATGTGTCTAAAGGCACATCAAACTTCTTTGTAAGTTTCACGTCCGTTAGCATTGCGAAGATATTGGAAGAGAATATGAAGAAAACCAAGAGAATCGAAACAAATACAATCCTTTCCGATAATTTTGAAGGTTCACGAGGCACTGAGAATCCTAAAGTTTCTTGCAGGATATCGAACCAGGACCAAAGATCTTTAACAAATTTCAAGCATATTGTGATCATCCAAATCATTAGTACCAATAAAACCAAGTAAATCCATTTCATACTGAACGATACACTATCAATTTCGGCAGTTAGATTTGGTATCAAGACACAGAATTTAATTCGTTCAGTACTTTTACTCATCACTGTTTGCTGATCGCAATTAGGGACCATTCCGCCCTGGTTTGTAAAGAACTGAATTGTGTTATTTGCAAGTAAATAGGCGAAACCAATTCGTTCGCTTTCCATATGGCAATTAAAGTTGCCATACCTCTCGATTTCAAATTGAACTTCCGACTATCTAAATTTCATCTTTTTCGAAAGAGCTTTCGCAACAAGAGCATCAGGTCCAGAAACTTCAACTAGATGTCTTGAGGAATTCCGTTTTAGATAGACATTCGGGGGATCGTGAAACGATCCCACCTTCACCTCGAATCCATTCACATCCAAGAGTTTATTCAGAAAGAGTTTGCTTTTCTTCGTGTACATTTGTTTTGTATAGATTCCAGTGAATGGATTGAAATGATGCAGCCTCTTGACTAATCGATAATTTTGGTGCAAACCATTTTCTGGTTTTTCTACAACCTCAATAATCGTGAAATCGAGGAAATAGTTGGACCACATGTAGTGGAATAACTCTCCGTAACTGAGAATGGATTTTCCTCTCTCTGGTACAGCAATCATCAAATACTTGGGTCGAACTTTACTTCCAAATAACTGATCGAGAAATTGGAGTGTGTCAGCATTTTCTGAGTTTTGTAGATTGTTTTTTGTCAATTCAATTCCAATGAAGAGCGTTTCGAAACTTTGGTGTGATAACCCCTAGATTAGAGCCTCTCGGATCGTAGATATTTTAGAAGGACCTAAACTGATTACCTGACTTGGAATGTTATTCAGGATTTTTGCTATGATGTTTGAAATTCGATTATCCTGGATTTGCAAATCTTCACTAACTATCAAAACTGTTTCAGAAACTCGCATCTTTCTTTTGATGTGGCTGGTGAGAGAGTTGAGCCATTTTTTATCGTTAGATACTCCGGTAACATTTAAAAGAGTATAAAAAGTACAGTGGCGTTGCAGAATTTCAGGTAGTCTTTCATTTTATATCGTATCTAATGAACTTGCATTCTTAAGTTGACAATTAGTGCATTTTCAAAAAATGCAGATCATCCTTTTTTTCCACTTAAAACCAGACTACCTTCCGCAACGTTTCTCTAGTAACTGAGCAAATACAAACTGCAGTCGCAATTTTTCAAAGTGCATCTATGCATTAAAATACATACTTATACAGAAGTGTGCGTGTTAAGTGTTTTTAAAATAAAATGAAAGTAAAGTATTTAACCATCGATTATTTAAAAACTTCCAGAACATAAAACCTAACCCACTTACCTGTTTGTACAAATCAATAGCTTAAGTCTTTCTAGAAAATAGAAATATTAATTCGCTGACCTTAGAAAGAAAAAATAAGGCCCAGCATATTTGATTTCGGAGTAGACACAAGTTTCAATTTTTTAATTTTCCTGAAATTTTTAATTTCACCGAAATTCCTAGAAAAGTCATTAAATTCTTTAAAATTCCATGACAACCTTTAATATCTCATAGAATTTCATGAAATCCTTTAAAAATCCCACGAAAAACTTTATAATGCTTTATAATTTTTGATATCCTACAAAATTCCTAAAAAGATTTTAAAAGATCAAAAAAGAATTTATCTAAATTTTATCTGAAAAGAATTTAAAAGGACAAATATCACATGCCTTTAACACTAAAATTCTTTTTCTCTTAGAATATGTAACATTTTATTATTTCACAAAGAAATAGCGTTACAAAGAGATTGCAGTAATGATCCCATTCGAGTTAAACGCTATTTTCTTGAGAATAGGAAGCTACTTTGTACGAGTAACGACAGCGATCGTTGTTTCAGTTGGATGCTTCTGCAGCTTAACGAAACGACTTGTATAAATTTTACTGCAATGTCTACTCGGTAAAGTATAAAATCTATCATGGAAAATCTTTCGGCTTCAAAACTTGTATTTTTATTTGAACAATTTCCAATTCAAAAGAGAATATAAGATGAACTACATTTAATTCGAGAAATATATCTTTTAACCCTTGCTTGCCACACTTCCGCGGAGTAACCGTATTTTTGGACTCTGTCTTATAATAAAAGTTTTGTTTAAACAATTTGTGTAAATGTTACAAAACCGCTGACTTCCATTTTTCTCCGTGAACAGCAAATTAGTTAAACCAATTATAAAGTCATAATAATGGATATTTTTAGCAAATAAGAGTCAATAAACCTTCGTCTCATGTAGACGATAGCTACATGTAGCTCTTATTAGCTAAAAATATTTATTATTATGAATGTATAATTGGTTCAACTAATTTTCTCTTATGGTAAAGTATTACATGCCCTTATAATTAGAGAAATAGATAATAAAACATTCTTGATTTGTCTACCACGTGAAGTACTCTCGGTACAAAAAATGCTTGAGAAGTTTCTAGCATTACATATGAATGAATCCCCATGGATGTCAGTGCTTTCCTGAAAAAAGGGAGAGCTAACTAATTCCACTATCAAGTCTCCAAGGGCCAAAGGTCCCTTGCACAGGTAGAGTTATCTGTAAATAGCTGATGAGTGGAAAGAGGTCAGGTACTTTTGTTACAACACCCCATGGACATTGAACTCAGAAGCCCACTCCATTTAACATGAGAGCGTGCGTGAGAGGAAAAAATGACAGAAGAGTACGAATCAAGGGAAAACGAGAAAAAGGATGAAGGGCATAAAGCAAGGCGAAATATATGAATGCAAATATGGGACGTTAATGGGTGTACTTTTGTAAACTTTTTAGATTCTTCAACTGCAATCTTTCATATTATAATTTAAAGAATATCTAGGGAAAAAATTTCCTTTGTGTCGAGGTGAATCGATTAACCTGACAAATTAATAAATTTTATTGATTTTTGAATATATTCAACAATCCATGCTTAATTACGCTCTGTCGGTATTATCCTCAGTCAGTAATGCAGATTCCTTACAGAGATTAACTCGATCGATATGTCAGAGAACTACCTTGCCTGCCTTAGTTAGAACCTTTGAACTTTTTTGGGATGATGCTGCAGGTTGCTTGGAGGGGAGAAATTCAAGCTGCGCAGTAGATATGTGTGCAGCAATAGGTAATAGCGGTTTTTCTTGAATCTCTGAAATACATACGCGGGAAACCATCCGTTTGTACTATAAAGAGGCTAGAGTTGGAGGCACTAAATGATGGGAAGTTCAAGTATAGTACGAGTTAAAATGGTGCAAATCATATTCTACTGTTCCTTCCTGCATTACCATCGGTCGGTATTACTCACAGTCGGTAATACAGATTCTTGACAGGGAAATATTTATAGATATAATATTATACCTAAATATGACATTATAAATTATAATATAAATATGATATTATAAATCTTAAAATAAAATTTTTGACGCTACGTGGCTTCAAATCTATAAGCTTACCTAATCTTAATATCGTGAAAACCTCTTAAAATTCCGAGAAACTTCTTGAAATTCGTTAGAATTCTATGAAAGCATTTAAAATATTATTCCTCAAAATTTAAAAAAATTTTAAATCCCTTAAAAATTCCTAGAGTTCTTAAAAAACTTAAGATTTTAACTTATTTCTCAAGATTTGAAAGAATTCAAGAAAAGGTATTTCAGAGGATTTGAAATTCTAATAATAATACTGTTTTAAATACTTCAAAAATTAAAATGTAAATTTAGTAAAATGAATTTTGAAACTTTTTCAACAAATAAAGAGAACTAAACAGGAATTTTGAACATTGAATTAAAAAGTTAAAACGGAATGTTTTTCACAGCGAGTTAAATCGACGGCTTTAGGCAATTTGATCATGATAGCCATACACAGTTCGCAAATTAAACTGAGCTGCACTCCCACAGGAAGTTAACTTCGTAATCTGGGGAGAGAGAGTTAAATTAAAGAGAGTTAAATTTTTGATATCCCAAAGCAGCTCGACAGGAAAATATTCAAAAATTTCGCCAATGCTATATTCCCGCTAATCTAATTGTCGCTAATTTATTGTTATCGTTACGATAACGCAGCCAGTAATCGGATTTGGATTCCGCGGGGAAATTCTCGTGGAAAATTGTGTTCAGTAAGTGATCGTTGCATTTAATGGAAACAATTTTATTTGTTGGTACCAACTTCTGGTCAAGAAAACCTATTTATATTATTGAGAGAAACTGAACATATTTGAAATTGTCCATCAATTCTCCATATCAGTTATTACAGTATTTATTATATCGTGAAAAAAGGTGAAAAGGTAATTTTTTAAATAAAAATAGGTGAGAAATAGGTTTCAAAACAGTTTCAGGATTTTCGTACGATTTCAAGAAAATTCTTAAAATTTCAAGAACTTTTAATGATTTAAAAGAATTACAAGCGATTTAAACCAATATTCCGGATTTTTTTCCATTTCCGAACAATTTCCATTTTATCTTAAAATTTTGTAGATAAGCAGAAATAAAATTTTGAATTCTTCTCAAAAATGAAATATTTTAAATATAAATTTTGAAAGAATTTTACAGAATTCAAAAGAATTGAAAATATTTCAAAAGAGTTCGAGGTTAATTCACAAGAAATTAAAATAATTTAGATAAATTTCAAGGAATTCAAGACGAGTGTAAAAAAAAATCAAAGATTTGGAAAGAATTCGAAGTAAAAATAATTGAAATGAATTCAAAAGAATTAACAACAAATTAAAAATAATTCATGACATATGAAAAAATCACAAGAATGCAAAGAAATTGAAAAAAATAAAAAATAGTTCGAATGAATTTAAAATGAATAAAAAAATAATTCAAAAGAATTCCGAAGAAATCAAAACGTATTCAAAGAATTCAAAAGTGTTCAGAAGAATTTCAAAAAATTCTAGGCGAATTAAATAAAATTCATTGGAAATTAAAAAAACATATAGTCAATTCAAAATAGTTCAAAATTAATTAAAGAGAATTAAAGAAGAATTTAAGAATATATTTGGGGAATAAAAAACATTCAAAAATAGTTTTGAAGAATTAGTAAAAAATTCAAAGTGACTTGAAATGAAGACAAAATAAATTAAAAGGGAATACACAATGAATTCGTACAATTTTATAAGATTTAAAACTTTTTTTAAATTTAAAAAGATTTCTAAATATTTGTAGTAATACAAAAAGATTTCAATGGATTTAAAAAAAAATATTTAGTGTATTTAACAAATTGTACGGAATTCCAAAAGATTTCCAAAATAATTCAAAAGAATTCGGGAACAATCGTCACTGATTTTAATTCTGAGTAACTCCTTTAATTTTTGAATGGATAAACTCACCGATGAAATCCTTTTTCACAATTATTTTAGTACATCGCCATAAGAACTTACCTAAAACAGAAAAAGAAAAAAAGAAATAAATTTCAGTTTAATCTTCATCGAAAATTTTCAAAATAACTCAAAGAACTTTAAATCCACTCTTTTTTCGTCCTCGATGAACATTAAAGTACCAGTATATTAATTCATTCCAATTAGACATTCAATTCAATGACTTTCCTTTTTACATATTATTATAATTATCCAGTAAAGTTAATGCAAACAGAAGAGGAACCCAAATTATCGTTAACTTTCAATGTCATTAATTGTCAATAATATATTATATTATACAATAATAATAATTATAATAATAAGCTTTAACTTATAAAGAAAAGTTAAATTTTTTATTGATTTAAAGAAAAAAAACTGATAAAATAGAATATGGAGAAGAACTCGCAACCTTTCAGAAACATAATTAGTCTCTCGTAATTCCAATTAGACAGAGCAGAATTATGTACCATCTTGGTTTAATGAGCAGAGATCCATGTTCATTTTCCAGGGGTTTTTATATAAAGCACTCTCGCTTTCATCGAGATTTTACGTTTGCGCCATGCGATCTGCACGATTTATTGGATTCTGATTCCCTTATTAAAATTCAAAGAACCACTTTTCATTTATTAAACCCCGACTCCTGACTTTAGAGTAGAATAATTCTGAAACTGGTTATTGTTATTGGTCGCGGTCCAATTCAAGTAAAAGAAAGAAAAATTATTAGAAATTAGAAAAAAAAATGTTTAGTAGAATTTTGTTTTAATTCTTCTGAACTCTAACATTAGATTATTTGTTTTACTTTTTACAACTTTAAGTCATTCAAAAGCCAATCAATTCCACAATGTCTTTCAAAAATCATAAAACATCTCGTGAAACCTCTTAAAATTCCACGAGAAACTTTAAAATTGGTTCAAAATCACTCAACGTTTGTCAAAATTAATAAAAATTTAAACCTCCCTTAAAATCCTTTAACAACTCAAAAATTTCTTTAGATCTCTTAAAATTGTACGAAATCTTTTAAAAATCACAAAAATATTCAAAATCCCTTGAAATCATTAAAAATCTTTTGAAATTTTCAAAAATATTTAAAATCTCATAAAATATCTAGAAATTCTTTATAGCCGTCCAAAATCCTTGGCAGTCTTATAAAATCGGTTAAATAAAGTAGAAATATTATTTTAATACTATTAATTAAAAAAATTAATCAAAATTAAAAATGAGAAAATCTGAAACATTTTTTTAAGTAAACTATCAGAAAAGTATTGTATTATTATGAATTAACCGCAGTGCTATGAAGCATTCGTTTGCCCTGCCCGAGTAATATTATGAATTAACAAAAATATCATGAGTTGAATGTTTGTCTATTGTGAATGCAGAAATGAGGTAAAAAGTTCTTTTTTAAAATTATAAATTATATTAAAAATTAATAATAAAAATCAAAATAAACTTATAGAAGGTACAATATTTATTATACATTTATTTAAAAATATGCTTCGAAATTTTAATCGTTCATAATTTATATTATTATTATTATTATTATTTTAATTAAAAAAAAAATTTAACTGAAAAGCTAAAATATAGATTGAGGTGAAAACTATTATTTGTTCTGAGAAAGCTTTTCTGCTAACAATACATGCAGCATAGGCAAAATTGAAATGAAGAGAGTTTCAAGCACACTCAATTGTTTGGCATTAATTAATGTCAAACGTGAACTTAAGTTCACGTGAATTACACTCTTTAAAAAGAGAATTGAAATTCGCACTAGGCAAATGCCTCTTCCTTTTTTGCCTCGCTAAAATGTAATCCTATCTGGCATGTACATGAAAATAAAATCAGAGCTTTATTTAATCCCAAGATTATTAACGAATAAATCTTAGTAGGAAATTGAAGGATACACTGTTTTTATCAAGCAAACGTGAAAACAATCTTGTATGGTAATTTCGGTATTAAAGCAATTGCAAAACTAATTTATTCAATTAGTTTTATTTTATTTTATTATATTATTATATTTTATTATGTATATTTTTTATTTTTTATTTATTTATTTAATTAAAGAATAAATTAATTCTTATCTGAATATATTGCATGATATATTTTAACGTGACAAAAAAACTCATAAGTCAATATAAATATCATCGTGTCATAAAATAAAAAATTTTAAACATTTAAACAGGCAAGAAAGTTTAATTTTGAAAGTTCAAAATGCAAGCATTGGCCTTTGAGTCTCGAGCCTCTCTTGAAAATATGGTTAGAGCTCGTCATAAAATCGAATATTGGAAAATTTATATGCTGGTCTTCAATTTCTATTATGATAGGAAGGAATGAGCATTTCTCGAGAGCACTTCATACTTTATATTCGATTTGGTGGTAAATCACGCGTTTGTTAATGTAAAAAATTTTACAAAAATCTAATACCTACTTTTTATTCCCTAGGGAGTAAAAAAGTACCTTTTTTGATTCAATCCAGCCGTTTATAGCAATTTCAAATACGATATAACTTCCTCATGATTGAATATATCCAAATTCCAAAAGCATTTATTACTTCCCTCTTTCTATTGCGCAATACATACATATATGCAATATGCAGATTTGAAAATGGAAATTTTCGGCTCCCTCGGGATTTGTACCTCTAATTGGCATACAAATCAGAAGGTTCAGAGCCCATCAATTTACAGAATTCTGTAACTCGACCAAGTTCAGTTTTTTAAAAAAAAAGAAATGCAGATTTTAGAAAGCATAATTAAGTGAATCCACTTTCGCCCACTCATTTCATTATGCTATCTTTCTTTATTCACTTTGTTGTACTTCTTCGAGTTTGAAATTAGCAGACTGTAAAAATTATCGAGGTATTATATTCCAATTAAGTGAGACTCGTTAGGGACTTCTTTTGTCCGCAGGATAAAAGAAAAGTTCCAGTGTATCAATTGTTCGAAAGGGGATTGAAAAGAAAAATCTTCAAAGTTAATATTATTCTGACGAAAAATATTTTTTTTACGTTTTATTTAAAAGAATTGAGATTCAAGTTGCAATAGACGAAAGTGAAAAGCATTCAAAGTCAAATGAAATAATATAAAATTTTTTAAACTAAAGAATAAGATTTTGAAGTCAATGTTTCGAAATATGGAAATTAATGGTATAAAATAAGTGTTTTGAAATATTAAGATAATATTGTATCTAATAAATTTCCTTTCTTAAGTTTGCATTCAGTGGATTTTTATAGAGTAAATCAACCTTCCTTTCTCAGTGTTTCCTTAGTAACTGTACGTATAAAAGCCGCAGTATCAATTTTTCAAAGTGCATCTATGACAGAAATGTGTGAATTTCAAAAATAAAATGGAAGTAAATTATTTAAGTATCGATTTTTAAAAATTTTCAGAACATGAAACCTAACCTACTTACCTGTTTATTCAATTCAATATCTTAACCCTTTCTAGAAAATAGAAATATTGATTCGCTCACCTTCCAAACCAAAATACGCAGCGAATTGGATTTCAAAGTGGCTACAAGATTCACTTTTTCAATTTCCCTGACATTTCCCTGATGACTTTTTCCTGTCTTTCCGAAAAATTTCTCTGACAAAAAATTATTAAAAATTCGAATAAATTTTCAATAATAGTTCTGTTGAAATTTTTTTAAAATTTCACATAACGTCACTTTAAATCTTTTGGTACCCCATAAAATCTTTTGAAATCTCCTAAGATTCTACCGAATCTTTTAAAAATATAAAAGTCTCTTAAAATCTTTTAAAATGTAAACCTTAAAATCACTTAAAATCACTTAGAATTCCACGAAAACATTTTAAATCCCTTGAAAACCTTATAAATTTTTTTTAATTTGTTAAATAAACTGTAATTTATCATTATATCAGCGGAAATTTATTACCGATTAAATTGGGGTCATTCTAAGTCTCAGGTCACAAAAAGGTGGAAAATTCAATTTTTCCACTAAGGAAATTAAATCATTAATTGATCATAAATTTTACACGTATCTATCTGCACTTCACTGAAGCAAATTATCTACACAATGGTTCCGCGGACGTAACACATAGACTTATAAATCATTAACTTGAAAATCCTAAGTGGGATACAGAGACAGAATCAAAGGGACCATAGAGAGTCTATAAAGTGAATCCCTTCCTTTTATCGCAATCCCTTTACGTCCTTGAAATCCTCTAGTAACAAAGTTCAGCTAGATCAACCCGGGAAGGTAAAAATGAATAGCTGCCCAATCCATCATTTTTATTCCCAATGTCATAACAAGAACCAAACCAGGCAGAGATGAAAAATTATTCGAATCAATATCAGAAATGTGGAAATCTCTCATTTACATATGATTAAAGTTTAACCCACAAGGTTAATTTCTATTGCAATAAATTATCAACCTGAAATCGACCTGAACTTTATCTTTTTCCTTATTCTGTGTTGTAGAATCTGGCTACGAAATTTAGCTCGTAATAAAACAACTGAAGCATCAAAAACACATTATTGTCCATCACGTTAAGCATTTGAACGAGTAAACGATGTGATGCACTATTGGAAATTTGACAGCTAGGTTACATAAGATTATTGCATAAAATCTGCATACTTGAATCAGACAGTCGGGATAAAAACGGTGTCAGGTTGAGTGACGAGAGTGGTTTATCGTGATCGATTCCAACAAAATGGTTTACCGTCAAATCGACGTATCGCATATTTTGGCCTGACGGTGCTTTTCCGAAAACATTTACTGCTGCGAAATACTTCACAATCACAGCTCGCTCTTGTCGGTTTACGTTGATGAGAGTAATTTTCAATAGAGGGAATAAATTTAAAGAGGGAATGTTACAATAGTAAAGGTAAAATAAATACAACTGCAATTCAACTGTAATATTACAGGACCAATTTTCACTTTTCTTATTTTGGGTAATTTTAATTTTCTACATTGTAAAGTGCAGCGAAGACTATTCACTTGATATGCTTTGTGGTAAATCAACTCGATCGGAAACTTAATAGTGTTGGTTTAGCTCGGTTGGAACAAATACAAGCTCAACAATTCATTCAAAGTTGAATGGAGTTCTTCTTTAAAGACAAAGCTCATCAGAAATGTCCAAACTGATTTGGCTGAAAATCGTTCTGGTTCTCATTTGTATAGCAACTCTTACATCAAAAGCACTGTCGAAACTTAAGTACAACATCGTGATGGAAAGAAAACTTTTGGGGTTCTAATTTTGTGAAGTAGCGATTGATATTTTGTAAATGTCTCCAACAACGGCAGATACATGACGCAGCTTTAGAACCAATGGTAACGTGTTTTCGATTAAAAGGATAGGGTTAGTAACTGCTGAACGAGCAGATGAATTGACATTTATTGCTTACAATTTGAAACTTCTGGAAAGAAGAAAGTCACGAAACAAATCAATGCGAGTCAATTTCACACTTGAAACTTAGACAGAACCAGTTAAAGCCGATGTTGTGGAATCACCTGATGCATTAGAGGAATAGTTATGATTCCGATGATTTCAGCGACGACTAAATTTTTAAAAAATTATATTACAGACCTATACACATGTGTGAATTTCAACATACTTTACTTATTTCAATTTACTGATATCATTAAAAAATATAAAATTATACAAAGTAATTAAAAGTGATTGGTAAATAAAATTTAATTATAATTTAATCTATAACGAAATTAACGCAGAAAACTAGAGATTTATCGAGTTCAACAATCATCAATTGTTACAAACTATGTATAAAAATCAATAAAAACATTAAAATTCTCCATAATTTCTTCAACACCAAGGTGATTCTGCTGATTAGACAATGAAGTGCGAGTCGTGGTTTAGCAAGTTTCAAGTACGCGAGCAAGGAATTTGGATGAAGGATATGGGATCCAGTGATGGATACGGAATTTGATATGTAAAACTCGATAAGGATTTATTTTCTTTTAACGAAAAGGTTTTTATTTCTCACAAATATGCAGATATCTTTAACAAATACTCAGAAGTCTTTACAAGTGTTCCGGCTGTTGTCGGGCAAAGATATTCAACCGGCTTTACAAACACGAAAAGGTCAACAGTGGAATAAGAACACTGGCTGATTCAAATTTTTCTTCTCCTTCCCATCGATTTGACGAAAAGCGCTTCTTCCATTGATAAATCAGACCAGACTGTATCATCCTTTGTATAATTGAATCGACTCTCCTTACGAACGCTGATTTTGGTTCAAATAAAATACTCTTCAACAGAGAAACCACACATTCCTTCATGATATTCATCAAAGTATTACTTTTTGAATCCTCCTGTTCCCTGATAGCAATTAGCGCCGTCGATTTTCTAAGAATGCAAGCAACATTCTAAGGAATATTTTAAAACTATAAAAATGTTGACAAATTGATTTTTAAATCAATTTTTTTTCTAATCCGTATGTTAATTTTTCACAAATATTAATTATTAAAAAATGTTGAAATATTTTTAAATATACAACTATATATACAACAATTGTAACAAATAAGTAAAGTACTTAAGGTAGTACTACTGTATTACTTCTTACAATCCTCTAATAGACCTCATGTTTCTCAATTGACTTAAAAGTTAAAAACACTCTTGGTTGAAAGCAGTATGAGCTCATGGAAGTAGCTGATCCCTCAATGTTAAAAGAAAACACGTTTTTACCATTTGGCAATTTTTACCACCACGTTCACGCGAAAAGCCCGCATAAAGGGATAGAGGATGAAAAAAAAAGTTTTGGAAACATCGAGTTCAAGTAAGCAGTAATTGTATAGCATCGTTTGGTCGTAACACTTTTTTGTCTCCGCTAATCATGTTACAGAGTTTTCTACTTTGTGATACGCTATTTAGAAAATTTCTTCTCATTCTTTTTTTTCTTTCTCACTCTTTTTTCACGTTTTATTTCGATTTAGATTTCTTTTTCATTTAGACTTACCAATATCATGAAAATATTACTATTATTTAAGTATTATTCAACTTCAGAACCGGTACCAAAAATTTTTGCATTTTTTTTAAATGGTACAAATTATTTTGAAATTATTTTATTATTTTTTATTCTTTTCTAACCGATTTCTGTTTCGCTAAATTTTTAGTGCAAAGCAAAAGAATTTCCTATCATGAACCTGAAGACTGCCCTCATAAATTGAGACCGAGAAGCCAGCTGATAAAGTTAAAGATAACGATTGTAACTCGAAGACACCTCAGACTCTTTTTTCAACAGAATTTTATTCCTTCGCCACTCATCTGTCCGGGTTGGAACTTTATCTATCTCTTCATCGAGGAGACATTTCCGTCGGAGGAGCATTATTCACCAAGTGAGTCGACAGAGTAATGCACGTGGGAGAATAAAATGAAAGAAAGTCAAAAATAAAATTCGATTGAATAAATTGTAACCCGTGTCACCGGCGACTTTTCCATTTCCTCTGCTACCGGAAATGGAAAAGCCAACAGTACAGTGTTGTTGACAACGGATCGTTTTAGTGGAGTGAGGGTTTGTTATTAATAGCATTGGATGAATTCGTTTTTGTTCCTGTTTACATCGTATCAGTAATTCCCACCAATTTCTCTGAATACGAAAAAGCAAGCACTATTTCCATTATTTGATTGATTAATTACCAGTTTTACAAATTATGTTTGTCCTTAAATAATTGAAATTCACTTTTCTTGAATGTATATTGAATGTTATTGTGGAGACCTAAAATCAAATTATACACAAAAAAATTCAAAATTTTGTATTTATGGAAACCCCCCCCCCTAGTGATAAACGACTTTTTGAAAATCACAAAGTCGACGAAAGCACCAAGAAGCCCACAACTTTTTTCGGATTTTATGACGTAGGAAACTATCTTTAATATTTTCCATGTAATAGTGGGGGTAAGAATACTCGGACATGCCCCTAAAACTCACCCCACACGGAAAATACACTAAAAAATCACAAAATCGGTCTTAGAATTAAAAAGCCAACTACTTTTTTCAGATTTTACGACGTAGAAAATTATTTTTAATAATCCGCCAACTAATTCAACAGGCGATGATTTTCGGACCCACCCCTAAAGACCACCCTCTATGGAAAACTCCAAAAAGCCCACAACTTTTTTCCGATTTTAAGACGTGGAAAATTATCTATAATATTCTCCTACATAATAATATGGGTGAGTAATTAGACCCACCCCTAAAACCCACCCCCTATGGTAAACAGTACATAGCCCATAACATTTTTCAAATTTTAAGACGTGAAAAATTCTCTTTAAAAATTCCCAAACTAATAGAGGAGGTGTGAATACTCAGAACCACCCTTAAAACTCATCCCTTATGGCAAACACTAAAAGGCCCACAACTTTTTTCAGATTTTATGACGTGAGAAATTCTCTTTAAGAATCCCTCATATAATGGTGTGGGAGAGAATACTCTGAACTACCCCTAAAAACCACTCCCTATAGAAAATACCAAAAAGCCCACAACTTTTTTCTGATTTTAAGACGTGGAAAATTCTCTTGAATAATTTCCCACGTAATAGTCGGGGTAAGAATACTCGGAAACACCCCTAAAATCCACCCTCTATATAAAACGCCCTAAAAATCACAAAATCGACTTAAATACCAAAAAACCCACATATTTTTTCCAATTTTATGACGCGAGAAATTTTCCTTAATGATCCCCCAAATAATAGAGGGTGTGGGAATACTTGGACCCACCCCTAAATTCCAATTAATTAATTAATTTCGACATGAGGAGGATTGTATTTCATTAGTGCCTCAATGCAGCGACTGTCATACAATGGATTCTCTAATTCAATAACCCCTGGAGTTATTGAATATCATATGGACAAAAAATCCATATCATGTTGACAGTATGTTTCATTTGTGGAAACTCCGTCGCAAAAGGACGTCGAATCGTTTATTCGAGAACTTTTGTCATTTGGAACACTATTCTGAATGTGAAAATGAACCAAAGAGACTTGTTTGCACAGAGTTTCGTATTTTCCGCGCCGAGGAATAATAATGAAGACGTCGTTTCGATCGGCTTGTCAAGATCCTGCACGTTTCACTGATGCAATATAAAATAGACGAAAGGCAGAGAATATCTCTGAAAACTGTATAGCAGCAGATGTATGTATGTATACGTATGTATATGTATGTATACATCCTATGTATTTCGGCTACTTTAGCTCGCTCTTGACTTTTGGTCGATATCTTTCGCAGAAACTTCCGAGCCTTAATTTAACTTCAAATTCAGAAGATAACTTCCACAACTTTGCTTAAGTCAACTTTGCACCTTCGTTTTGCTTCGAATTGGAAAAGATATATCTTAAGTATTAAAAATAAATTTTCAATTAAAATAACAATTTTTTTAAATTAACAAATATTTGGATGGAGAAATTATAAACCGCTTCAGGTCTTTGACTCAAATACCAGTTTTTTTACACATAAAAAAAATTGTTGGTTATTTTCTTGCTTTTTAAATTTTTCTCAAGCGCGAAGATGCTAAAAATATTTAATTTGAAAATTTTATTAATTCTTTGGAACTTTATTCATTTTGCTAGAGTTTAAACCTATTTTAAATGAAAAAGTTCCAATTTTCCTCCGATTCTTATACTAATGATCTACACCAACACTACCCAGCATCACTATTAATTTGTAATCCAATCTCCGACTACGTTCCCTGACTACTAATTTAAATTCCAATTCTTCCACTTCGATTCTATTTCCATTTTATTCCGTAATTCAAAGTTTAGTCCATGTTATAATTGAGATTGATTCAATTTATATTTGTTACACTCAGAAATAAGTTCTTCTCGTTGTTTGAGTTATTAAACTTATTCATAATGAGATCTCAACTTTATTATAATATCACTCGCAATCTGCGACTCAAAAAAAAGATCCCTAGATTATTAAATGACGATATTAATACACTGAAATTGAATTACACTTAGAACTCAACTTCCCTGTCCTCCGATTACTGGAAAGAAAGTAGTTAATTACTTTGCGTTTGTTACAAAACACTTTTACCATATTTTAGTCTAAAGGAGACCGAGAAGCCACTTTTTAACCTTTCCAAGTACTTGCAACTTTCATTCAAAACTGTTTCTATAACAAGTTATTAACAAATAATAATACACAATTATTTATTCCGTTATGATTTAATTAAAGTGAGAAATGTTCAGACACTGCTTTAAAAAGTGTTTTATTCAGAAAAAAGACTAGAAAATGGAGAACAATCCAAGATACAATACAATACAATATTTCGCTCTTTCAGCGAAATATTCCTAGAACTTTAATTAAGCTTCCTACGTGAACTTTTTCTAGGTCAAGATAAATAACAAATTTGAAAAATATTTTAATAAGTGAAATATGTATTTGGAACGTTCTTTGACTTCAAACTTAAAGGCTCCTAATCCTTTTTTTTTTCACCCTTTTCTTCATGATCTCGGTACGAACTCGATTCATTTTTTTCTAAAGGTTTCGCTTCCTTTTTCAAGAGTATTTTTCTAGGCTGATATCCCTCTCCGATCCTTTGGTATCTTTTCTGCATCCTTGATTTTTCAACGTATCCTATTACACTACTCTTCCTTTTTTCTCTCCTTTCATTCCTTTTTTAATCTCGAAATCATTTGCTATCTTTAAAAAATTTACTAAAATCTTAAAAATCCCTTGAGATCCAAAAAATTTCACAACCTTAAAAAATTCACGAAAAAAAATCTTTTGATATTTTAAAATTATTCTAGATCCCTCCAAATTCCTATAAATATTTTTTAATTCACAACAATCTCTCTCGCAATTCTTTGAAGTCCATGAAAAACTTTTTAAATTCTTTAAAAAAAAATTTCAAAATCCCCCAAAATTCCTAAAACGATTTTGGTATCTTTTAAAACTCGAAGAAATACTTCAAAAATTTTTTTAAATCTTTTGGTGTACCTCAAATCTCTCAAATCTTTAGAATCTCTTTAAAACTCCTGAAATCATGTGAAATCATTTTATATTTCATAAAATTCCGCGAAATTTCTGAAAATCTTTATTTATCCCTTACAGTTTCACGAAATCCTTGAAAATTTATAAAAATCTTTTGAATTCCAGAAAGTTCCACGATATCCTTTAAAATTCCTAAAAATGAATTGTCATTGAAAGAAGAATAGAATGAATTTAAGAAAGAAAAAAGATGAAAAGAAAGAAAAAAAGAAATGAATTTAAGAAAATCAGGGAATTGGCTATTTTCAAATTCTTTAAAAAGAAACTGAAAATCCTGCCAAATCCCTAGTAATTATTTCGTCATTTGAATTCTTATAAATTCTGAAAAATTTCTTGCAAATCCTTCAACATTCTTTAAAATCATTAAAAATGTTTCGAAATTTCTCGAAATTCGGTAAAATCGATTGAAATTTCCTACAATTCTTGAAATTTTTGAATTTTTTTTTAATCTCTGGAAATCTCTTGAAATTCCTTCAAAATCATTCAAATCCTGAATTAAGATTTCAGTTACTTTCCCAAATACTTTTTAATATTTTAGTTACTTTTTCATATAAAGTTCGTTTCTTTGCACTATCGTTACCAAAAAATTCTAATGTGTTACTGTTATCGTTACTTAAAAAAAAAGTATTATAACTTTTATCATTACTTTCCTTAAAAAAAAAAAAAACTAACTTTTACCGTTACAAAAAAAAAGTAAATTTTGTATTAAAATTGAGGACATTTGTTAATAGTGTAACTCATAATTAAAAGAGATCTTCTGCAAAATCTGATTACATTTTCCCCCTAGGTAGGTCATCTTTGGTGAAATGACCCTATTAGGAAGGGTCGCTGCCAGTTCAGCCGGTCGACATACCAATATTAGGTTTTGTCTTTACTCTACACTATAGAAATAAAAGCATGGTGTTCGGATATTGTAGACACTTAATTCAGACAGACGCGAGGCAGAGTGGGAATGTTGAAGCATCGGGGGTTTGTAATGCCACGCCAATGTTCCGTTTCGCTCTCTTGGTACAGAGCAGAAGAGCGTCCACGGCTCGTGTGGGTCATGGGCGGGGGGGGAGAGTGCAATGGAGTGAGTGGGTCGATACGCGCCCCCTCGGAGTCATTGCGTTGGTAAAATGCTAGATCACCTCTCCACCTTGCCTCCCACATGGCGGCATCACGCCATCCTGCAGCAATTTCTCGTCTCCTTAAACGCTGTCCGAATTCGATTTTTGAGTTTTGATACTTTCTTATGTCTCATTTGCACCCCAGTGAATAAAAAAAAGTATAATTTTTAAATTAGTACAGGTTATATAGTTAAAAATTAAAATTAAATATTAAAAAGGAAAATAAAAAAGATAGAAAAAAAACTAAACTCAAACTAGTCGTAGCTCTTCATCAAGAGTAAACAACACATAATTCGGAAGTTCCTTTTCTTACACTCGCTGCCCCGAAGGTCATGTTTTCCCTCTCGCCAACTTTGTAAATATTTCTTTATTACCCCAAGCGTCTCGCTCCGAGTTAATTAATTTCGAAGAGAGAATACATTTTAACGAGTTGTACGAGATACCTTGTTAGGAAAGGATATTTTATACTCTTTATGAATACATACACTTCAAGCTCTTATTAGCGACGCTCTTGTTAGCGGTTCCGTAGAATTGGCGATAGTATATATAGTTGGTAAGGGGTTCCGTGGGACGGGAAGGGTGACGTCTCGAACTCAACAGTGCCGCAACATCAAGGTGGACATGCACATGACGCATGCACATCTTCGTGAAACCCGCGTTGGGAACACAGGTAAATACATCCCTGACTTTCTCACGCTTTCAATACACCCGTGTTAGCGGCCGACCAACCGATCTGGCCGCTAATAAGAGCTTCGAGTGTATATTGAAAGAAACGTTAGAAATTCAAGTAAGTTTTACTGCACTAGGCGAATATTTTTTTCGCTTTTAATGAACATACTCTTCCGCGCAGAATTGCACTGAAAATTCTTTTAAACTGTGTAACGCCTTTTTAAAAAGTTAGTTACATATGTACCTACTAGAAAATTTTTTTAATTTCATAACATTTAGTCTTCGCAGTCTTTAACCAGTTTTCCCATGTTTTTTCACTCTTTTTTTAGAATTCGTCTTTTTTTCCGTTTTCAAGGAAATTACTCTTATTTTTTTTTTCATTTCTTACTTGAAAATTCAATTAATATATTTTTTTATTGGAAAGCAGGGACGACCGAAAATTCCGGACACTAGAAAAT
Source organism: Synergus gifuensis (assembly GCA_904066015.1). Lineage (NCBI taxonomy): Eukaryota > Metazoa > Arthropoda > Insecta > Hymenoptera > Cynipidae > Synergus > Synergus gifuensis. The sequence continues at coordinate 611,711 of CAJFCO010018480.1, forward strand.
TCACTACAATGTAAAATTCTTCTTGTAAAATTTTTAAAAATAAATATTCAACGGATTTTTAAAAACTTTTTGATAAATATTCATTTTTTTTGTTTGAAAATCAACTATATTTGGTTAATAATAAATTTTTTTCCTAAAAATTCTAGTATTTCATTCTAACTCTAATGTAACAACTCAAAGTAACTAAGAAATAAAAAGTCTACGGGAAACTAACTATATTGTTAAAAAGTGTGCGAAAAAGTAACTAATAGTGACATAAAAATGTTCTATAAAGTAACTGGAGTCAAAAGTGTATTGAAAACTATCTGGAAGTGTTGAAAGTGTGTGGAAAAGTAACTAGAATGCTAACAATATACGAAAAAGTAACTAGAGCCTTAAAAATGCGTTGAAACCTTTTAAAATCAATTTAGTAATTTTTTTTAAGAAAATTAATTTCGACTAGTTCAGCACATCTGAAAGTTTTAAAAACTAGACAATTTTCAATTAAACATTATTAGAATAGAAAAATTGTTGAAACTAAGACGCAATTGTTTCTGTCAATTAATTTTTCCTCACAATTACTGCAGTGTCTTAATAGAAAAAGTGAGAGGTAGACAGTCGTATTTCATTTTCCGTGAGTTAAGAGTAGACGTTTTTCCAGTCAGAATCAATTTACTCCTGCACTTCCTGGCGGTTTCTAAGTTGAAAAAGGTTTTTAAGTACGCCGCATGTACAGCGGAAGTGTCGGGGAAATTAAATAAAACCAAGTTCACGTTCTGAGAATCTCAAAACTAAAATTATTACCAAATGCTGTTCTACTTTATCCGCAGTTTTACAAATTGAGGAAATCTTTATAGCACAATATTTTATACCACTGCATTATCAACAGCAATAATATTTAACTATTATTAATTAGAGATAAAAATAAGTTGTAATTGTAAAAATCTAATAATTTTAGTTTACCTTGCATAGGAAAATTTCCTTATCTAAATTTTTTGTAAAAATTGTTTAGTAAGTCAAAATAGTACTTTTCGTACCTGCGAATTTCTTTAATGTGCACGAAAAAGTAACTAAATGGTTAGAAAGTGTGCGAAAAATTAACTAGAATGCTGAAGAATATGCAAAAAAGTAACTCTATTGTTAAGTGTTAGAAAAAGTAACTAGCTTGCTAAAAATATTCGAAAAAATAATTGGACTATTAAGAAGTGTGCTAAATGTAGTAACTATATTTAAAAAATGTGAGAAAAAGTATCTAGGGTATTTAAATTATGCTACAATTATGTAGAATGTTAAGAGAACTTGGAAAAGTAACTAGATCATTAAAATTATACGAAAAAGCAACTAGTATGTCAAAAGCGTGTGGAAAAGTAACTAGGTGATCACGAAGTATGCTAAAAAGTAACTAAGATTATAAAAAGTGTGATAAAAGTAACTGGAGCATTAAGGAGGTACGTCCGTCATAAAAGGAAATGTAAAAAGTTCTCCTTTCCATCAAAAATCGAAAATATAAGGCATAATAAATATTCTCGCGAAGTTTCAAGTCGCGAGCCTACGTATTTATTGAAATATCACGATTTTAATTTAACATTGTTTCTTATGGGAAAACGGAAAAAATGCGTTCTAAACGCTCTTCCATAGGGAAAAAAGCATAAAACGAAATGTAAACTTTTTTTCTAATGTGAAGAAATGTAATGTTGAACATATCACGAAGCTTCTGGACACAAATTTTCTATCACTTACTGACAATTATAGTGGAAATTCTGTAAAACAAAAATAAAAACACGTTGTTTTTCAAGATGGTAGATTTTGAGTTGAGAAAATCCGGCAACGTCGCTTCAGTTTCGGGAGAAATAGCACGCACCTCTAGCCTAGCAGAGCCAGTGCTCTCAAAGCCGACCCTCCGCGCACGCCGGCCCACAACTGAAGAAACTCTGCCATTGGCTTTAATCTGGCGCGCGATTCAAAATCGAATTAAATCAATTCAATTCCGAATCGCGTGCCAAATTTTGACCAATGGAAACACCTCTCCAGCAGGAATACAACGCGCGCCGCGCGCGCAGGGAGCCAACCCTGAGAGCACCGAGCAGAGCTGCCGTTGAGTATCATTTCGCTCTCTCACTCTTTTGGAAGTCCTAAGAAAGTGAGAGAACGAAAAGAGTACAGCGACGTTGCCGCTATGAAAACAGCTGTCGCCGCGCATTAGTAGTTTGTATTGGTATACACCAATTCCTAAGTGTGCGTAAGACTGTACTTTACCGAGATCTAAAAGTTTCGTTGTCCACGCAACATCGACTACACGTAGAGTGAATGCTGCCTGGACTAAACTTTTGGCGGAGAAGGTTGCGGACGTTCCTCCTTAAATTTATGTGAAAATTAAAGCAATTACAATATTAAAACAGAATTAAAAGTATGTAGAAAAATAACTAGAGTAACTAGAGCCCTAAAAAGCGTGCTAAAGCAAAAAAAAAAAGTGTTAAAAGGAATTAGAGTCCAAAAGTATGTTAATAGTAAGTAAATTGTCAAAATATGCGAAAAAGCAAATAATTTATTTACGCATGATGCGCGGTATTTTGTTCAAATGCTATTTTAGCCTCTTTATAATAAAATATGCTCTTTCGGATTCGACAAAACATTTTATACTTTTCCCCCCTCAAGGAGACAGTGATATAAATTGTCAGTACCTCACTCGACACAATGGGGACAATAATCTTCTTAAAATATAAAACCAGTGCGATTTATTTCCTCAATAGCAGGATTTTACTCAGTGGTATGAACGACTTCGAAAAGTGGGAATTTTTTTGCTCTCTTTAGAGGAATTATTGCTCCGGAGTTACACCAAACTCGAATGCTTTTATGCTCTGCTTATAGTAAATTGAGTTTCATTCCTTGTAGGTTCATTTTGAGATAAAGAGAGAAAAAAAATTGCAGGTTTAAGCGTTTAATGCCAGGTATTAATTATCGGACTCCTACCCTTATTCTGATCCTAAATATCGGATAACTGATACATGGCCTTAAAGCTCACTGGCGGGAGCTATTTAGCAGTATTTCTCGACTAAATTCCAACGCCTATTTCAGCTTTCAACCCTTTTAAGCATCCAGGAAGGCGACGAGTCAGGAATTTCTCACCTTCTTGAAGCATTATTTGCGTGACAGGTTTGTTTCTCAAGATTATGACTCACACAAAACAGAGTCAAGAGCCATAAGTCTTCGTCAAACATGTTTACACCGAGATCCCCTCGACTCTGAGAATCCCTTGAATATTGAGTATTTTACCTTTTTCTATTTTTGAGAATTTATCTATATTAATTAAATTTATGGCCATGTATAAGTTATCCGATCCCTACCTTACCGAAATTTTTTTTTCTGAAATTGAAATAAAGAAGAATTTTGTAAATATATTTGGAAAATTTAAAAATTTTTAAGTGTACTCAAAATATTTCAATGGATTTTAATAGTTTTCAATAAATGTTAGAGGATTTAAGCAAATTTCATGAGATTCATGATTAAATTCAGTAACCCATTTGTCACTGATTAAAATTAAAAATTCTTATTTTTCATTTTTAATAAATTGGCCAAACTTACCAATGATGAAATCTCTTATTCATAATTCTTTTAGTAGATTACCATGCGAACTTACCTAAAACAGAAAAAAAAGAAAGAATTACATAATTTCAGTTTTGAACAATTCTAAACGCGAAACGATCAATATTATAATTTTTAATATAAAGTGGTTAAAATTGAACAGTCCTAGAGGTTCTCGATCGAATTTAAACATATCAGCTAATCAATTAACAATCCGTAAGTGTCCTTAACCATCCTTAACCACTCTATCTTAATCAGCCTTAAAATTTATAACCGTCCTTAACACCCGTAATTTTCTTTAATCAACTAAACCATCTTTAATCATCTTAACCGTCCTTAGTCATCCTTAAATTTTTAAAAAATCCTAATCATCCTTAAACATTCTAGCCGTCCTTACTGATTGTAACCATCTTAACCATTAATTTTAAACATAACCATCCTTAAACACTTTAATCACTATAAACCTTCTTAACCGCCCTTAATCATCCTTAATCATCTAAGTATTATTAACTCCCTTCAACATCTTTTAAATTATTTTAAATCTTTCGAAATATGCTAAAACCAATTGAAATTCCTCAGAATCTCTTAAACGATAATTTCGTAGGCAAAATTTAGTAGACCCCCTAGCTTTGGTACTAAACTTGAATTTTTATTGTAAAATTACAAAAGAAATTTTTGATAGTGCGAAATTTCTAAGTAATACGCAGCTCTCATAAGAGGTGATTTGTCCAGAATTAAACCATTATAAATCTGAAGCCCCAAGTATTTCACCCTAATGTGTGGTGCATTAGTCACCTAAATTTATCGACAGTTTGACTGCACTTGGAAGTCAGAAAAGCCCCAGTTCAGTTCGACCTCTCCCTTTATTAGTCGTTTTGTTCTCAATATGAAAACATTGAATTAGTTTTAAAAATATCAATTGCTCATAAACAAATTGTACTTTTATTCTCTTAAATAGATTATTTTCATGCTAATCTAATATATTTATTTATTTATAAACAATTGATAGTTTTAAAACAAATTCAATGTTTTTATATTAAGAAAAAACGTTTCTAGAATATACGCTTTTAAACGGAAATTTCGACGTAAAAATCATCAAAATACGTTTCTCAACGTTTTCACGAAAAAAATGTTAATGATGTTGAAACATTTAATTTTCATTTTTAATAACTTTTACAAAAAAAATTTGTGACTATTTGTAACACATTATATATTTTACATTATATGGCAGTAAAGTGAAGATCTTTACCAAGTTTTATAATGTATAATATTTTATAATCTACCAATAGTTATACTCATGTATCCTTTGGACAGAAAAGTACCTTGGATTTGGAGAATCATCCATATAAGAAACTCGAGGGCTGCCATAGTCGTCGAATTTCCAACTCCTCTTCAGAGCCACAACCGTAAAACAGCCCCCAATGATCTGGAGAACTTTACAGTAGGGATCGAACCTGATCCGATTGCAAGGGGGAAAACTCTGTTTCACAGTTAGATTGCTTGCTTACCAACCCGTTCGTCTTTTAAACGGATTCCACCCCTTTTCTACCTCCAGTCTTAGCAAATTCTTTCTCGACAGGATCTTTTTTCTTCATTTCTTCCACAAGCGAATTGGGAAATCGCCAAAATTAAGGGAATTAGAGAAAGACAGTGCTCTGAAGCAAGAAGTCATTACAGATTTCGATTCATTGTTGTACGTTTTGCATACATACATTAATTAGTCAGGAGCAATTAGTGCGTCTAATTCTGCATGAGAAACTATCGATCGTATCGAACATCCGATTATGTCGCACTTTGTCATGCTATTGAAACTAGCATTAAAATTGATGCTGATCTGTCAAAGCGAAATTCATCAGAGGTCCGATACGACAGCGGATAATAGCCGCACATATAATGGTCGCCTAAAAAAACATTATTATATATTTTGACGTGCTGATTACGAATATGATAGTGAAAATTGGCGCAAATTTGATTTTTATAATGAAACCATGAAAGAACCATAATAATAATGGTTTTTTAAGATTTACTCGTAGTAGGAAATGCTTGAAAATAAGACGCGCGGGGGGTCGAATACAGTTCGATCGTCGCGCTTCGCGCTCCGTGTTGCGCGCTTCGCGCGCTTGTGCCCTTCGTGAAGCTTGCACTATACAGGACGCTGTAATTTAATTTAATTTAAATTTAATTTAATTAAATTTTAAAAAAAATATATAAAAATATAAATTACTAATATAAAAAAATTAATTTTTTAAAAATATATATAAATTATATATAAAAATATATAATTTAATTCAATTTAAAAAAAAAAACATAGTTTCAAGCGTTCTGTAAAGCGCAAGCTTCACGAAGGGCACAAGCGTGCCCTTCGTTTATATAATGAGAATGTAAAAATAATTTTAAAAAAATGGCCAAAGAAGAACTTGTAGATCTTTCTTAGACCCAAAACGTGGATATTTGACAAAAACTGGGGGGGTCAAATTTTACACAAATCTAATACCTTCTCTGATGAGAATGTAAAAATAGGTCAATCGATGCGTCTTGAACGTGCGAAAAATTTTATCACATACGATAACGTTGAATTTCAAATATCAATAACATATCAATATAATATATATAAATATAGCAATATATATAATACAGAAAAAATTTATTTTATAGTAATATTTTAAATTATATTTAACATTATATTTTATATAATTATATTATATAAAATTATATAAAAGACCCTGGAAGGTTTATCTTGACTAACAGACTTTAAAGTATTTTCAAGATAATTCAAAAGATTTAAAATAAATCAAAAAATATATCAAGATATTTTTAAAGATTTTAGAAAAATCAATATAGATTTTAAAGAATAAAAAAAAACATTCAAAGATATATCAAAATTAATTTGAATATATAATAATTTAAAAGACTTTCAAAAATTTCCGACGATTTAAAAAGATTTAACAGATTTAAGGAATTCAAAAGTATTATTTATACTTTAAAATTACTTGAAAATCTTGAAACTCTTGATCTCAAATTTTCGTACGAATAAATAGACAAAATTTCGTGTTATTGCGAAAGTTTGTCTTACTTATCACGACGTTGCCACTTCCATCCATTCACTTCCTTCAATATATGTATATTGTATATATGTACGAATTTGATGAGCATCATAACACCCTTTACTATCTAGACTGTTTATCTCTTCGAAAAACATCGTTCACTTCATGCTTTATAAAATATTTACACAAATATATAAATATGCTTTACAGAATTTTCAGAAGCAAACTTGTGTCTACAGTTTTTGCTGCATCCTCAAAGTTTTAAATCTGTGCGACGCGTCACACTTACGGTTTTTTACATTCTCATCAGAGAATTAAGCTATTAGATTTGTGTAAAATTTGAGAATGTACTTTTGTTGAACATTACATCCTTCAAGGGATCCAATGTTCTTCAAAACTTTCAGAATATCCTCTCCTATCTAACTATTTTCTAACTATACTGAGTTTGAAAAAATTTCTAAAAAGTTGCCTGATTACACATTTACACATTTATGTATCTTTCTAATAAATTATAGGATGATAAAAGTTACGAACGATTAAAAATGGTTATTATAATTAACGATGGTTAGTGGTTAGGGATAGTTACAGATAATTAAGGTGGTTAAATTGGAGAAAGATAATCGCAAATCCAGCAATATATTTCTACTTTAAATATTTCTCATAGAAAATAGCCAATGGCAAAACAGGTGGCCCTCATTTTTCAGGTGGCTTAACTCGAACATTAGAAAATTCCATACTACCCAATAGTCATTGTTTTCTTACAACTATCCCCTTGCTCTTTGTGTAATTCCATCTCTGACAAGAAACGTGGCTGGGGTCCACATAACATGCTATACTCTCTTATCCAGTATTACGAGATATGAGGTTGGTTCGTGACAACATGAACGAAACAGAAATTCAGAGGTAGAGAGAGAGAGAGAAAGAGAGACATTACATTAGACGTGTTACATTTCTAAATTGAAATGTTAAATTTTAATGATAAACTAGTAAGTGACTACGAAATTAATTCAATAATCTTCAGAATAAAATTCTAACTGTTTGTAGCCATTAAGCCTCAATCTCAAACTCAATTTAGCCATATATGTTCCGCTCAAGTATCGCTTTAATTAACTACCATTATAACCTATCTCGTATCGGTAATCGATTCTTATTCGACAAAAACATTACCGCAATATATATTCTGCATGTAAATTCAAAGTGCAGTAAAGCGGCAACATAACGAGAAGGTTTTGGCTGATATTCTTGGAGAAAATAAAAGCAATATTCTCCCTGCACTTTGTGCTAGGAATTCATGTGAAAATTTGATCAAAAGACTACCCCGCGGAGAGATTGCTTCTTAGAGCGAGAATAAATTCCCAGGCTCGTAAGTCAACGTTGGAAACTTTCTTATGAGAAGAGGAGCAAAAAGGTCAAGCATTTCTTATATGAAAAGGCTCAACACAACGCTATTCTTGACATTTCATATTTTTTCAAGCGAACTTTACCCATTAAGGGATTCTACTTGGGCGAAATACTCCAGCTCAAAAAGTTTTTGACTTTTTCATTATAATTTGTAAAAATCAATCACAGAAAAACACTCATAGACTAAAAAAAAGTAACTTTTCAATCACTGGATTGATATTATTTGCTCGATTGTTTGTGAGTTGACTTTATTAGAACATTTGGTTTCATTCCTTTTCTACAGCATTCATTTTCATTTAAATACACGTTAAAGGCTGAGTACTGAAAATCTGTATATCGACTGCCATTCAGTTTATTTATTGAAGTGCAATCCAGCACAACGAACTCGCAAACAACGTATGTTTATTCCATTCACCCACATGTGTAATTTTCAAGTTTTATTAAATAAATAAATCAGTGAAGATCAAATTATTCAAATTAGATTCTTCTGAAATTATTAAAAGCTCAAAATATAGAATTTTTATGAAAAAAGCCTTCACAATAAAAAGAAAAGTGAATAAATCTATAAAATTTTTATACAATTTTCCGAGAAAATTAAAATGACCAGTTGTCGGAAGACTGTCGAAAACTTTATTGAATTGTAGTGACGCAGATGCGAGCGTAGACTAATTTATTGCTCGTGTCCATGGAGGGTGATTTGGAAAATGAAGTACCTCACTCTGGACACGTACACGTTTTCTTACTCACGATTAATTTCGCACTGTTATTTTACATATAATCGGTTCGATGGAAAAGCACTCTGGGCTCGTTTATGTCCATACTGTCAATTTCATTACTCGTACTGGTACTAACGAATTTTCACTAAACTTCGATTGTTATTTTTGTATACTAACATTTGGTTGCCTCAACCAAATTTTTATTGCTAAAACAATATTTATTTATACAATATTTACTTTTACATGAAATATCCTATAAAAGAGATCACGTATGTACATGTACCGAAATTTAAATTTCTTGACATTAAAAATTCCCGAAATTATTATTTAAAATTTATTTTCAAAAATTTCGGGAATTTTCAATTTCGGGAATTTCAACTTTTGGTAAATTTACTGTGAGCAAGGCGTGGTTGGGGTTGAATAGAAACATTATAAGACACAATCAAAATATAGAATGACTTTATATTTAAGTCATTAGATACACGTTGTTTTACGATGCTGTGCACGGTGAGCGTACAAGAGAAGAACGACAGTAGTAACTAGCTGAAAGCGAACAACTAGGACTGAAAGTCCCTAGTATACATTTAGTAATAAACACATACATTTCATATATGTATCGACCCCGAATCGTTCTCTATTAATCACTCACTTTCATGTCTCACTAATACTCAATATTTACATAATCTCTTTTAAAATTCAATAAAGAACTTTAAAATCCCCTAAAATCTCAAAAATATTCCATAGGGTACATTAAAATCTCTTTAAAAAATTTTTAAAATATCAAAATTTCTGAAAATTCTTACAAGCTTCTTAAAATTCTTTTTATTTTTCGAATAATTATTTTCTCTTAGTGGTGCTAAAGAAGTGATAGCATCTATTGCAGTGATACATTACAGTTATGCGACACTTGACCGGAAATTCAATGAGGCTTGTTGCACTTGCACAAATTTCAACATTGTTATCCGTCAAGATTCCTTGGATGTCTTGGATGAACGAACGATCTCAACAGACGCGTAATAAACACGATGTTACTGCACCCTTGGCTAGTGATGTGCCGTTACCGTAATTTTGTGGTCACTGGTAATTTCTTACCGTAACTCGGTAATTTTTTGGTAAATCTGGTAATTCGTCATTTTCACTGTTATTGAAGAAAATTTTAAAAGAATATCGTGCTGATATAAATTGTATAAGAAAAAGGTAGCTTTAGTATGCAAAAAATGTTTATAAAATAATTTTTAAATATAAACGAATGAACTTTATTATTCTCGTCCATCAAACATAACCTCAACTTTTAAATTCGTGGTCGATGGGCTCTGCTCTTTCAAACGAAAAATGGATTGTGCAGAACAAGTATGTATAAAATATAAAGTAATTATGAAATTAGAATTTTTAAAAATTAAATTGTATAAACTTGTAAATTATATTTTTGCTGTAACTTGTACATGTATTTTTAAACAATCTGCTTTGCAATTGCAATAATTTTTCTAATATTTTTTAGAATCATCTGTGGGAATTACTTGCAAAAGCAATTTTTGCCTCAGGAGCTCCCTTTTCGATTGTTGAAAATATATATTGGAAAACATTTTTCAATGCATTGAATCCATCATTTACTCCTCCCACGAGAAAGATATTATCTACAAAATTATTAGATGCAGAATATGATAGAGTTGTAGAACTCGTAAAAAGGAAAATTGAAGGTTGTACTACCTATTCTGTACAAATCGATGGCTGGAGCAATATTAGGTGAGAGTATTTTCTTATAAAATATTTTTTTACTTTTAATTTAAGAGTTTTTGGAGCCAATTTGTAATATAAAAATTTGATTTCTCATTTTACTTAATTAATATTGGAATTGAAATTATTTCCTTTTGTACAATTAATCAATTTTTAACTAGAATTATGTGCACAGTGCGAAAAAAATATCTAATTTAAATATTTTTCATGTGAAACGAAAATATTGAACTTTGAAGTTACATTTTGAATTCTTCGTCTTATGCAAAAAGTTTCGAAATTTTGATATAAACTCTCTTATAAATAACTCCTTTGATTGCATAAATTTCTTGAAATTAACCATTATAATTTTTCAGAAGGGAGCCCATTGTCAATACTGTGGTTAGTGTACCACAGCCACTATTGTATAAAACTGAGTACACTGAAACTGTGCATCACTCAGCAGAATATTTTGCTAAGGAACTGAAAGAAACTATTATGGCCTGCGGAAAAGATAGGTGTTTATCTGTATGTGCAGACAATGCCTCGTCGATGGTAAAAGCTTTAAAACTTCTTAAAGAAGATCCGGATCTAAAGGACTTACCAATTTCATGCTTCGGATGCATAGATCATTCCTTAAATCTATTAGCTGCAGACATTTTAAAGCAACCCAATTTTGCAAAAATAAAATTAAATGTTGTTAATATAATTACAACAATTCGTAGTAGTCATGTTATAAATGAACATTTTAAAGTCATACAAAAACAAAAGTATGAAAGAGTAATTGCTTTAAAAGTGCCGATCAAAACAAGATGGTGTTACGATGTGGATTGCATGCAAAGTTTTTTTAAAAATAAAAGTGCGCTTCAAGATCTTGCAAAAGCTGTGGAAATGGTAAAATATGTTTCCAAAAATATTATAGAGCTTCTGTTAAATGAGTCTTTTTGGATTGAGGTTGATCAATTGTGCTCCATAATAGAGCCAATAAAAATTTGGATTTCTAAATTTGAATCTGACAAATCAATTATAAGTCAAGTTGCAGTAGCGATTACTGAAATTTCTGGACATTTACGCGCAAATGTTTCTTTGGCTCCTATATCGAAGGTAGAAGAAGAAACTATTTTAGAAATCGCTGAAAAAAGAATGTCTTCATGGATGGTACCTCTTCACTATGCCACAAATATCCTTGATCCACAATTTAAAGGTAGCTATTTAACTGAAGAACAATTAAAACTCGGTTGCGATTATATACTGAAAGTTGCAAAAATTTTAAACATCAATGAAAGTGATGTGAAAGAAGAATTATCTAATTACATAAATCGACTTAAGTTTTGGAAAAATAAATTTGTCTGGAGTATTGCCTTATTAACTAAAAACGATCCAAGAATTTGGTGGAACACAGTCTGTGCTTTAAATTTATTAAGTAAAATAGCTACAGGTATACTTTGCGTTCCACCAACTTCAGCGGCTACCGAGAGGACTTTCAGCACATACAGTAATATCCATACGAAAAAGCGAAATAGGTTAAAAACAGAACGAGCTGGTAAAATTGTCATTATAACTAAAAATTTGAAAACCTTTTCGAATGAAGATAAAAAAGAAAAAGAGACTAATGAAAAAGAAGAAGAAGACAAAGTAGAATATGAAGAAGCGTATGAAGATGAAAGTAGCATCGATGATCAAGAATTAACTGCTGGAGTGGAAGAGTTTATATATGAAGAAATGATGGACGCTTCATAAGAAAGAGTATTTAATTTATTTAACCAATTAAAAAATGCATTAGATTGCCTGTATACCTTTCTACTTTTTGTATAATTTATATATTTTCCATAAGAATGTTTTTATTATTTTGTATTGAGATTACTTTATAATGTAATACGAATTTTATTAAAATGTATTATCTCTAAAATGTATGTACTAAAAAATGAATACAAATATTACTAAACATTATTGCATTTATTTCATAAGTTACAATTGGTATTTTTTTAAAATTAAGAAGAACAAATAGTGGTATTTAGATGGTATATAAATATGTTTTTTTGTAACCTACTTATCTTTTATATCACGCAGGTATAAAAATCACAAAAACTTATAAAATACAAAAGATTAACATTACGTACTTTGCACAGATATAAATTATTAGTATTAAATGCGATAAACCTGATTTTATCTTCTTAAGCCTTATTATTATCACAATATTTGTTATCACGCGAAACAAAAGCTGCCTCTAAAGATAAAATCGAACATGCTAATTTTCAGTAAATGCTGAAACTGCACAAATCGCTCCACCAACGCCGAGGGTCTTCTATATCAGTACCTCACAGGTACTCTTTTTGCCAAGGGCCTTCTCGCAGCTTAAAATTTAACAAGTTTTTAAGTAAATCAGATTTTGTACCAATGTACAAATTTTTGTACCAATTGCTCCACGTTTTAGTATAAATTGAATTGTTTCAGAGTACTGGGATTCATCATTGTCCTCGCCTTGATAATGTTTTTTATAACCTACTTATCTTTTATATCACGCAGGTATAAAAATCACAAAAACTTATAAAATACAAAAGATTAACAT
>CAJFCO010018480.1:624721-635026 GCA_904066015.1 Synergus gifuensis
AACGTAGTTTACACTGTTATAAATTATTAGTATTAAATGCGATAAATCTGATTTCATCTTCATAAGCCTTATTATTATCACAATATTTGTTATCATGCGAAACAAAAGCTGCCTCTAAAGATAAAATCGAGCATGCTAATTTGCAGCAAATGCTGAAACCGCACAAACCGCTCCACCAAAGCCGAGGGTCTTCTATTTCAGTATCCCACAGGTACTTTTTTTGCCAAGGGCCTTCTCGCAGCTTAAAATTTCCCAAGTTTTTCAATAAATCAGGTTTTGTACCAATGTTTAACATTGCTCCACGTTTTAGAATAAATTGAATTCCTTCAGAGTACTGGGATTCATCGTTGTCCTTGCCTTGATAACGAGGATCTAAAATATTTGCTGCATAGTGAATTTCAGTCAGTGATCCTTCTAGTTTTTCATCAATTTCTTCACAGATGGTAATTTTTTCCATGTTAGTTAAGCTCGTATCACCAATTTCCAGACAAACAGACTCTTTAATTATTTTAAAAATGTGTTTGATTTCGCTAAGCTTTGTTGGAGAATTGTTGACTTTGAAACACCATTTTTTTATCATTTCAAGTAGAAGATACTTTTGAGTCGCATCATTCCAGAAAGCATCGTTTAAAATCATTGTTTCCAATTCAAGACTAAACTTAGTATGCGAAGATGTAACTATTAAATATCTTAGGACTTTTTTGATTTGTTCCAGAGATTCTTTTACATTTTTACTAAATTTTTCAGGATGCTCTAAAACAATTAATTTATTGCAAACTGTATTGCAAGCTGCTAAAAATTCCTCAGCAAGATCCGATCTTTTTATTACAGTATTGATAATTAGATCAAAGTCCTCTTTTAATTTTGCATAAGATGGTAGTGTGAGGATACTCTCTACTAATAGGTTTAAACTGTCAGCAGCAGATTCGTAGAAAAGAGGAAAGTCGGTTGTTTTCTCGCATTTTTCTTTTAACATTTTAAAAGATTCTGTTCGTGCAAATTTATTAGAAATTAAAATTCCTAAGCATTTTTCCTGCTTATTTTCAGTGAGTATATTTTTTATTTTAGTCTCTAAATCATTAGCTGTAAAAGAATTCTCTACTCTGAGGATACTGTGCATTAAAGTTTCAGGAGCTGTTATGTATACAATCATTTCATCAGAATCCCTGTTAACATAAATTAAAAAAAAAATAATTAAAGTTTATAAACTTATAATAATTTTCTTTAAAGTGCATAGATAAAAGTACCTAAAAACTTACCTACATTCAAGTTTAAACCCGTAAGCAAACGAATGAAGTACTTTTTCAGAGATTTTTGTTTTTACATCTTCGTACTCTTTTTTTAAAATAAGTTCGCTTAAATCCTTTTCGGTAGGCAATGGAAAAGAAGGATTCCACTGTTTAAAAACCTCAGACCACTGATTATTCTCAATTGAAGACAACGCAGTACCGCTGCAAATCATTGCTCGACCTAATACTGTCCATAATCTAATCTAAAATAAATAATAATTCAAATAATAATTCAATAATTCAACTTTTTAAAATAATTTTTCAATTTACTTATTAGCAATATTAATACCTTTTCACTTTCGCTTAAATCTTCTTGAAAGCTAGATTCAGTAGAGATGAGTGAAGTCTCTTTAGAGGATTGACTTCCAAAAGAAATATTTCCACTACAATTCTCTTTATCCGGGATTTTCACTTCGGTTAATAGAGACACATCTCTTCTTACATCGTCTCGTGCTTTTCGACATTGTGATGTGTGCTTGCACATTCTCGTGATATTCTTTACATAAATTTTTCCACAAAAAGTACATTTGTACTTTTTTTTTTGTTCATCGATCAGGCAATAATATAAATGCAACACATCCTTTGGTTTCATACTTGCACCTAAATTCAATATAAATATTAAATAATAATACAAAATAAATAACGATTCTTATTTATATATTATATTATTATACATTTAGAATCATAATCAAATAATATTCTGTTTGAAAATCTATAAGCTGAAGTGGCTGAAGTATTTTATGCAATTATTTTATGCAAACAGTATAGTTCAATTAGATATTATTACACTCTGTAAACTTATTGATGTTTTAAAGAAAAAGTGATATGTACAGACTGAATAAAGGACTAAATCTAAGATATGATGAATCAAATGAAAAAAAATTGAGTTGGGAGAGAGGTTAGAATTTTTATCTATATAATATGTAAGTAAACATTTTAAAACAGGATTGTATATATTACTGTATTTAAAGATTTAAACTACTTACTTTAGAATAAACAATTTTCTTTAACGTTTTTATAGTTTTAACCACTAAAAAACAGATAAACAAACTGATGGCAAACACCGCAAACACTAATTAGCAAAAAAACAGAGACTACATTGTCGAATGTCGTCTGCTTTTTCTGAATTTATCATTTTTTTCAAATCTTTATACATAAATTTAACTTCAATGACTGTGTGAAATATGTAATTTGGTTACTGAAGAACAATAATTTTTTAATTTTAATTGTTTGTATAAAAAAAAAATTATATTTAGAGAATTACCACAATTACCCAAAAATTACCAATTACGGTAAATTTTTACGTAAAAGAAAAATTTACCGTCACTTACCCGGTAACAACGGTCACGGCACATCACTACCCTTGGCTCACTAATCGACGCTAAGCGTCACTCTGTAAGCTCCCCATGTCATGCCGGTTCGTGACGTTTGATCTTAATTTACTTAAGTTGCTTGGAAGTGCGTTCCACTCCCTATTTCATGTCACATCCTTTTTTATACAAAAAAGCACACCCACGCATTTCATTTTGTTTTTATCTACTGTAAGTAACTTGTAAAAAGCTTGTCAGGAAGTTCGATTTTCTCATACTGACACTTTTGAAAAAATGAATCATTTAAACAAATGAAATTTGTTTCAACAAATTTTAATGAGTGGTTGAGATTGTTAAAGTGGCTAAGGTGGTTAAAATGGTTAAGGACAGTCACGGATTATTAATGTGGTTAGAAACAGTTAGAGAAGTTAAGATTGTTAAGGGTTAAGGTGGTTACAATGATTAAGGACGGTTAAGGACAGTTACGGAGTGTTAATGTAGTTAAGGACGGTTAGAATGGTTAAGGTGGCTACAATGGCTAAGGAAGGTTATAACAGTTAATATAGTTAAGGATGCTTAACATGGTTGAGGGGATTAAGGAAGGTTATAATGTTTAAAGGTGATTCAGATAGAGTGGTTAAGGGCGGTAATGGATGATTAAGGACGATTATTGAAAAAAATGAATTATTTAAACAAACTAAATTTGTTTGAACAAATGTTAATGAATTAATAAATTATTAAAAACATGATGCCTGCCTAATATAATAGTAATAAGGAAACGAATACGGAGAATTTTTTTCTTATCAAAATGGAAACATTTCATTTGACAAAATAATTTTTATTATTTTACGTATTCACGTTTAAAAATTTTATGGTTACAGTATTTATACATCCTCAAATAGTCCGTCATACAATAAAATTGCAATATGTGCCATATTCATATAAGATGTACGTACATATAACATATACATATAAGATATTCATATAAGATGCCTACAATATTTCCATGCTAATTTCAAACCTGGAATACTGAATTTGAATTGCCAAATTTTAGTGTACACAATTTTAAAGCGAATATCATCTACATATTACAGAATTGTTTCCGTAATTTACAAACTGCTAATGATTTAATGATTATTTTAGTAATTATTTTTTTTTTATTTTAGATTAACGATAATTTTAGTATAAATAATGTTTTCATTTGTGACCATAATTTGTCTGCAAATTTTGTCCAGAATTGATACAGTAACTCGAAAGTAACCAGCATAATTTAACCGAAAAAATGAATTTCCATCATCTATTATTTCTTTGTAGCATTGTCTATCAAGGAATTATCGGGACTTTATCAGACGTAGATGTCAGTAAGTAAAATGACAATTGCTGTAAAAAGACAACTTGCCTTAGCTATTAGCTTTGCAACTAGTATTAGCTTTGCAACTTGTATTAGCTATTAAAAATACTGCTAACAGATTAATTTATCAAATAATTCCAGAACAATCATCGGACCTTCTCGTGCGCGAAAAACGTGTAATTAATCTCGAGCCAGGTGGTCACGTTCCAACGCTAATTGAAAATGTTCCGTACATGGTAAATATTCAAGAAAATGGTCGTAGCCGTTGCGTAGGTGTAATACTGTCGAATTACAACGTTATCACTGCTGAACGCTGTATATTGTTCCAAGTAACGAGTTACAAAATTCTCTCCGGTGCAGGATATACACATCGTGGTGCAACTCATAACGTAACAACTAAAGTTTCATATTTCGGCAATGTACCTCATGCAATATACGACGGTATTACCTTGCTAACTGTCGATCCTCTTTTTGTGCATAATCGAAGAACGCAAGCTATACTTTTGTACCAAGGACCTTTATATGAAGGTACCGAAAGTACTATTAGTGGTTGGGGATGCCAATACCCATTAGTGTAAGTTATCAATAACATATATTTAATACACAAAACATAAATGTTATATATTTCTGTTGGGAAAGTAAGATTTGTATTATGTACAGTACTAATCTGATAATTGATGTTTTCCCCTCCATTTCAGAACACACTCCTTGGACCGGAAACTGCGATCAATCACTTTACCATTAATGAATCTTCAAGAGTGTGCAGATAGCTACAGAGAAAGATTGGTGATTACATATAAAAATCTTTGCACTTATCATCCACAAAAAATGTGTACCCGTACTGATCCGGGTGCTCCTTTAGTTGTTCATAATAAGCTGGCTGGGATTCATGTTTATAAAGGAGAAACTGCAGGACATATAAATCCTGATGTTTATATAAATTTGCAAAGTGACGAATACAGGCAATGGATCGAGAATAACGCTTTCTTAATTTGAATCGGGTAAAATTGAACTTATTCCATATAATCCATAGTAAAACAATATAATACCGGTTAGTATGTTCGAAACTGTTAAAATATGAGAAATAAACTGATATTCTGCATCAAATAAAGAAATTTAAAGTTTTAATGAAACTATGTACAGTGGTTTTTGGTTCATTTATCCTTTCCCGATTATTTGGTTATTTGGAAAGAAGTCAGGAAAGTGAAACACATTGATTGAAGAGAAAAGAATGACAATTTATTCTCAGATCTTCCAATGATGTTTTGTTTTATAGAACATAGTGAAGCAATCTGTTGATTTATTGCACAGTGTATTCAACTCTACTTATATGTAAATTTACATTGGCAGAGTTGAAATATTATGATTAAATTGAGACCCTTTTATTAATTATTATATTCATTGAGTTGAGAATCTTCCCTTATTTTATATTATCATGTTTAATTGTTACCTTTTGTTAATTATTTTTTAAACACCCCCTTTGCTTGTTTTTGCTTCCTCATAGAGAAAGCTTTGTAGCAGTGACAAATTCCATTTTCCAAAAACATTTCTTTTTATAAATTTCAAGTGGAATATATCTAGTACAATGTTTTGAAACATTGTTCGAATGTATGTGTCTGTGTATGCATGTATGTATCCTGAAACGTTGAAATAATGTTCAGTGAGCTTCTTTCTCTTTTGAAAGGTAGATTCCTTTTTTCTACCTTTAAATAATTTTTTTATTATATATTTTGTTATTATTTCATTATTTTATTTTGTTATAATTGTGTTATAATTTTGTTATAAATTAAAAAGTAGTGTTACAATGATTATGTTAAAGTTTACTTATTCAAAATCTACTAGTTTTCAGCTCAGTTACGCGTAGAAAAACTCGCTTTTAGTTCTATTTCACAATTACAGCCAGAATTTACACAGCAACCTGATTCACCATCAAGATTAATATTTATTATGTACAAATAAAAATTTAAAACGTTTTAAAACTCTTCGCGATTTAAAATTTCACAATCGAGATAAAAGCACACTCACAGTTTGATTAAACTTTTAAACACGAACAATATTCAACATCTACCATTTTGCATCGTCTTCAGCGTTGGAATTGAAAAAAAAAAAACAAAACATCAATATCTTAGCTGTGTTATTGAGTGTAAAGAATGGCAAAAAAAATACATTTACTTCTGTTAATTCTTTGCGACATTTTGTGCCAGGGAATTATAGTCACCTCATCAGACGATGATATTAGTAAGTCAAATGATACCAAAATTTTTTATAGTGTATTTTATTTTCTTTTTTTTTTATAGTTTTTATAATTTACACCTTGAACACGAAAGTACCCTATCTGTGGAAAATCACCCATACTAATGTATCTAGAATAAAGAATAAAGTACTGAGAGCTTAGATTATCAAATACTTGCAGAGGAGTCATCAGATCTTCTTGTACGTGAAAAACGTGTAGTTAATCTTGACCAAGAAGGACAAGGTGCAATACCAATTGAAGAAGCTAATTTCATGACAATTATTAAAGAAAATACTCGAGCAAATTGCGTAGGTGTAATACTGTCATTACACACTGTAATCACTGCTGCGCTCTGTGTTGTATCCCATGAAAATATCTACAGGGTTTACTCTGGTTCAGCATTTGCACATTTGAGTAAAACTCACAACGTAACATCAAAAATAACAAATTACGGCAAACCTCCACGCGAAACTTATGACGGTATTGCTTTACTGACTGTTGATCCTTCTTTTACGTTTGATGCAAGAACAGGAAGCATACATTTGTACGCAGGACCTGTACGAGGAGGTATAGAGGGTAATGTTATTGGATGGGGATGCAGTTATCCATTATTGTAAGTTGTCAAAATTATATTATAATTCAAAATATATATATATTTATGAAATACAAGAAATCTAACTATTAAAAATGTTTGATGGAAACTTCCAATATATATTTCAGAACTCCCCCGAGATTCCAACGTAGACTTCGCCAAATCGTTGTCCCAATATTGAGCTATAGAGAGTGTGAAATGATCTATCGAGATCGACTATTAATTACGTATAAATTTATTTGCACTCATCATGAACGAAGATACTGTGCCCGCACTGATCGGGGTGCTCCTTTAGTTATTAATAATAGGCTGGCTGGAATTCACGTTTATAAACCAGAAGCTAGGGATAAACCAAATCCTGAAATTTTTATAGACTTGCAGCTACCCGAATACAGTGTATGGATTAATCGAAATATTCGCTATGAGTAAATCGGCGAAAGTAGCTATAAACATTTTACTGTTATAAATTTCAATATCGATTTTATTACAAATGTATTGGAATAAATTAATATATAAATAATGGAAATAATTGTGAATGTTCATCGCTATGCGTACGTGCTAGAATCACGAACGGGTTTTATTGAATTCTATTGCTAAATATCGCAAAGATTCGGAGATTGCGTCTACTTTTACAGACGAGCGTATTAGATTATGTTCTTATAGTTGGCAATAGTTCCAGCGACTAATCGGTTTTGGTAGAATTGACTAATAATTTTATCACCGCTACCAAGAAAACTTAGTAGTGTGGAATAGAAAATAATAGTTTTGTGACTCTTTTTTACTAAAAGAAATGGGTAGTCATGACTAAAAATTTCTCTTAGTGTTCGCGCTTTAAAATTTCACAATCGAGATAAAAGCGCAAATACGGTTTCATTAAACTTTTAAACACGAACAATATTTTTTTTACATCAAGGTTAATATTTAATTGTGTACAAATAAAAATCTAAAACGTGATTATTCTTAACGCTTTAAAATTTCACAATCGAGATATGGTAAATGCGCAAATATAGATTGATTAAACTTTTAAATACGAACAATATTTAACATCTACCATTTTTCATCGTCTTCAGCATAGAAATTGCAAAAAACAAAACATCAATATCTTAGCTGTGTTATTTAGTGTAAGGAATGTCAGAAAAAATACATTTACTTCTGTTAATTCTTTGCGGCATTTTGTGTCAAAAAATTATAGCGACTTTATCAGACGATGATATCAGTAAGTAAAATGATACCAGAATTTTTTAAACTCTTTTGCTTGTTAATTTTTAAACCCCTTCGCCTGCTATTTTTTAAGACCCCCTCCCTGCCTCCTGTTTTATACTGTAGTATTTTATAATATGTCTACATGTCTGTCTGTATATTTTAGTTTGTTGTACGATAACTTTCAAAAGAATTGAGATTGTATTGGCCTTTGGAATCAAGATTAATATTTATAAATTATGTACAAAAATAAAAATCTAAAATGTGATTACTCTTCGTACTTTAAAATTTCACAATCGAGATAAAGCGCAAATACAGTTTGATTAAACTTTTAAACACAAACAATATTCTTTTTCCATCAAGATTAATATTTAATTGTGTACAAATAAAAATCTAAAAAATGATTATTCTTCACGCCTTAAAATTTCACAATTGAGATAAAAAGGCAAATACAGTTTCATTAAACTTTTAAACACGAACAATATTCAACATCTACCATTTGGCATCATCTTCAGCGTAGAAATTGCAAAAAAACAAAACACCAATATCTTAGCTGTGTTATTTAGTGTAAAGAATGTCAGAAAAAATACATTTACTTCTGTTAATTCTTTGCGGCATTTTGTGCCAGGGAATTATAGCAATTTTATCAGACAATGATATCAGTAAGTAAAATGATACCAGAATTTTTAAAACTGTATTTTATTTTATTTTGTATTTTCTGGGTATTTGGGTTTATTTTATTTTGACTTATGATAATAACAACTAATTGTTTACCCATTATCATTGTTTTAAACACTAAAATAAACGTTCACACTCATTTCATATGAATTCTACTAATATTTTTTATAATTTATGCCTTGGACACGAAAGTACCCTATCTGTGGAAACTATAAAATCACCCATACCAATGTATCTAGAATTCTAGAATAAAGAATAAAGTACTGGGAGATTAATTTATCAAATACTTGCAGGGGAATTATCAGATCTTCTTGTACGCGAAAAACGTGTAGTTAATCTCGACCAGGAGGGACATGGTACAACTCCAATTGAACAAGCTAACTACTTGACAATTATTAAAGAAAATTCTCGAGCAAATTGCGTAGGTGCAATACTGTCATTACACACTGTCATCACCGCTGCGCTCTGTGTTATGTTCCCTGAAAATATGTACAAGGTTTACTCTGATTCAGCATTTGCACATTTGGCTGTAAGTCACAATGTATCATCAAAAATAGCACATTACGGCAATCATCCACACGAAAGGTATGACGGGATTTCTTTGCTGATTGTTGATCCTCCTTTTACGTTTGGTGCAAAAACAGGAATGATACAATTGTACACAGGACCTTTACGAACAGGTACAGAGGTTACTGTTTTTGGATGGGGATGCAGCTACCCACCATTGTAAGTTGCCAGTATTAAACAATATATTAAATACATGAGATCTAATTGTTAAAATTTATGCAGGAAACTTCTAATACGTGTAATTGAGTTTTATTTCTGAAACATATATAAGGTTTGTGTTCCAATACATGGCATTACTAGTTTATTATATTTCAGACCACCTGTGAGAGTCCAACGGAGACTACGCCAAATCAATGTACCAATAATGGATCATAGAGAGTGTGAAATGATCTATCGAGATCGACTATTAATTACGTATAAATTTATTTGCACTCATCATGAACGACAATACTGTGCCCGCACTGATCAGGGTGCTCCTTTAGTTATTAATAATAGACTGGCTGGAATTCATGTTTTTAAACCAGAATTTAGGAGTCAAAAAAATCCTGAAATTTTTATAGACTTGCAGCTACCAGAATACAGTGTATGGATTAATCGAAATATTCGCTATGAGTAAATCTGCGAAAGTAGCTATAAACGTTTCACTATTATAAATTTCAATACTGATTTTACTACAAATGTAATCAAATAATTGAGTATATATAAATAAATCAATATATATGAATATTTTAATATACAAGAATTCACAAGATGAATTCAATACTGTTGAAAAGAATATGAAAGAATACAGGAAGATTAAGAAACTAAAATTGATGTTTTATGTAACCATTTCAATGAGTAAGCAATCTCAATTTTTCGATGATGTTGATATAAGGGGGGCTTTTTAATTGCGAATAATTAAAAGAGCACGTGGCGAACGTCGGACGGAATTCTGCGTGGTGGTGTTGTGTCATGGCGGTTTGTTTTGGATTGTTTTGAATTACGAATTGTTTGGAATTATGGATAAGTGTCTTGCATTATATTGAATCCTGCCTATACTATTGTAGGGAATTTGGGAATGCGTGGTTGTCTTATGTCTGCTAGGT
>CAJFCO010018482.1:0-19151 GCA_904066015.1 Synergus gifuensis
ATAGATTTGAATTCAAGAAATTTGAATTGGTTTTATATGTAATGTATTATCCTCAATTTAAATAATGAACTGAATTGAGTGCAATACATTTTGTGACATCTAAATTCCAAATATAATTTATATATTTAAAGAAAATTAGTTATCTTAAATAGATTTAAAATTTAAATGAAATTTAGATGAAATAAAATTTCACATAACTTTAAAAATTATACATACATAGTAATAATAAATAATTTATTAATTGTTAGTAAATTGTAAAATTATATTTTTCAGTTTATTAACACGGATAGGAGTTGCTTCTTTCTAATACGGTTTCTGATACAAGAGAACTGAGGGAAAATCAGGTATTCAAAGTAAAAGAAATTTTCAATCCTATTCTATATATGAGACTTCTTATCGGCATATAAGAACAAATTAGTTACCAATTACACATTTATAATAATAAATATTTTTAGTTGATAATAGTCAATAAACCTTCGTCTCGTGTAGACAAAGGTTTACTGGCTCTTATTAGCTAAAAATATTTATTATTATGACTGTATAATTGGTTTAAATGCCCTTAAATTCTTGAATCCACTAATTTAAAATTGTCGAAAAATAAAGATTCCAAATTAAAAATGTCCGTATTTTTAAATTTATCGAATATAAAATGTTTGAATTCTACAATCGGGACATTAAAAAAATAACGAATTATTAAGTTCTGGAATAATAATAATAATAATAATAATAATAATAATAATCATTAAATATTTACCGATATATATATTTTTTTTTTCATAGATATGAATCTAGCAATACACTTAGGTAATTAATTATTTACTCATGATAAATATTTGTTAATTAATTTACTAATACTTATTTTAATCATTTTTAGCAATTTTATAATTTTAGTAAATATATATATTTCAGAAATGTAAGAATTATCAATATTTTTTCTAATTCAATAATTTTACAATTCGAAAAATTTTTTATTTGAGGAATATGGGTTTCGCAAATGTGATAATTCGGGTAATTATAATTATTCTATATGTATATTTATTTTTCGTCATCAATTTATGTATTTCGTATTTTAATTTTTTTTTTCAATACTAATAATTTATTAATCGAAATAATAAATTATTGGAATTAAATTAAATAATATAAATTAATATTAATTTAAATTTAAAATTGTCAAATAGAAATACGTTAATTTTATGTAATTAATATTGCCAGCTCCCAGCTCGCTTTTAGCTAGCTCAAAGATCTTTGGGCAATCTTTGGGTCAATGAAATCGAGCTGAAAACCCTGAAAACGATTTGATGCGGTTTCCATGGAAACAAATGAAAAGAATGAAAAAATGAAGAGGACAGCACCTCGATATAGGATAAATAGTAATTATCCCCACCAAAAAGTGTCCCCACTCTTGGCCCTTGCCGCATCTAGGTAAAATATCTGGTCATATGTATGTACATGTCTGCGCGCGCAGCACATGTTGGTTTTCCCATCGGATAAATGCTGCCAGTGGTCAAAATTTGGCGCGCGATTTAAAATCAAATTAATTTAATTCGATATTGAATCGCGCGCCAGTTTACAGCCAATGACATGTAGGCGCAAAACAAAAGCGTACATAAAATGGACAGCCAATTGCAGAACACTTTTAGATTTCTGTCTTCCAATAGATGGCGATCCGATCGGGTAGTTCTGTTTTTAAATTGTTGTATAGAAAAATGCATAAAATACATAAAAGTTAATTTTTTTTTGTTTGAATTACGTTACCCCTCCGGATGCTAAGGAAATAACTACCACTACACATACACGATTCAATAATTTATTTTATTATCAATACTTATTTATTGTCAACTTGTGTATTCGGTATATGTATTTATTTTTTCGACATTTTTTTTTGGTTTATTTTTATTTCAATTTTATTTTATTTCATTTCATATTTTATTTCATTTTTTATTTTATTTCAATTTTATTTTATTTCATTTTTATTTCAATTTCTTTCAGAATCAGGCGTTTAATAAAAAATGAAAATTGCGAATGTCTCATCGAATTTGAAGAATTTATATAACAGAATTCTATGAAGTATCTTCTTGAATAACTATAATTTGGTCAAACTTTCGATTTTTAAAGAGAAATTGACATTCTCTCTGAATTTTTAACTAGCGATATTCAAAGTCACAATGCATACAATGAACTTCCACTGCGTAATAAGTGAAAAATACTCTTTTACTAGTTAAATTCTAGGCTCCTTAAATAAATAAATTCCTTAAGGGTGTTAGAGCCAAGTTCTGATCTAAAACTTCGATTTCTTCATTTTACTTAACAAATATTAAAATTGGAATAATTTCCCTCTGTAGAATTAATTAATTTGTAACTAGAATTAGGCGTACAAAGCGAGAAAATATCTAATTCAAATATTTTTTAAGTAAAACAAAAATATTGAATTTTAAAGTTAGATTTTGAATTCTTCATTTTACGGAAAAAGTACCGAAACTAAATATTTTTTCTCTCTGTACGCAGTCTTATATTTGAAAAAAGATTAGTACTACCTGGTACTACAGAGCGAAAAAATATTTATATCTATAGTTTGGAGAATGGAATCTTGAGCTTAACACTTGGATCCAACGCCCTTAAAATTTATATAAAAATAATTACCCAGTTTACTTTTTTCATTAATAAAAAAATTAGAAAATTTATTACCGGATTTGTAATTCAAAGAAACCGTATTTCATATCTCTCGAAAAAATTCTCTTCTTTATGTTATTTTTGTGTAATTTTCATAAAATTTGAATTTTGTTTAAACTTAAAGTCGACGTTTATTTCCTCTTATACAGTAGAATCCCGCTAATATTACGAATAATCGGGATTTACGAATTATCGGGATTACGAATTAGGGGCGATTTTTTCAACGAACGACGATTTACTACGAAATACCGAGATTTTCACTTTATCGGGATTACGAATTACCGGGATTCTACTGTAACTGTAAAACTTTCTGATCTACTGATTCTCAATATGCATAGTTTATTATTCACTAGAAATCTAGCTCTCAAAATCCTTTAAAATTATTACAAACTTCAAAAATCTTTGAAAATTTTCACGAAATCTTTTAAAAGTCATAAAAATCTTTTGAAATCTTTTAATAAAATTCGACTTTTTGAAATCTCGTAGGACTTTCAATGTGGACCAGATAGAAGCGCAAAATTGATACTTTATTATTATTAATTTTAATTTTATATTCATATTGTTTATAATATTATCTCTTATTGGTTTTTTTTATTATACTATTAAGCATCCAACTTATTTTAATACTTTCATTTATTTAATGTTTCAGATTGATATTTTCTGCACAAATGCACCGAGTATGATATGAAATATGGCACTTTAGCTCTCTCAGTTAGAGATTATTGAATATATATTTTTATAGGAGCCACCAGCTATCGCAATAAAATGATTTGGATTTTCCAACAAACCTAAGTAGTTGGGGATTCCCAGGATTGGCGCCCATAAGTCCCATCCCATGTTTCTTGTTAGTTGAAACTTCTCTTGGAGTTGGAGACCAGATGAATATCTCCCAGATATACATTCTCGTCAATGAAAATTATAGATAAATATTTTTTCGGTCTGTAGCACTAATCTTTTATCAAATATAAGACTGCGTACAGAGCGAAAAAATATTTAGTTTCGATATTTTTTGCATAAAACGAAGAATTCAAAATCTTACTTCAAAATTCAATATTTTCAATTTACTTAAAAAATATTTGAATTAGATATTTTCTCGCTCTGTGCGCATAATTCTAGTTAAAAATTGATTAATTCTACAGAGGGAAAAAATTCAAATTTTAATATTTGTTCAAGTAAAATGTGGAAATCGAATTTTTAGATTGGAAATCGATTTTAGATTAGAAAATTCCATTCTCTATTTTAGTCAATGAAAATTGTAGATAAATATTTTTTAGTTCTGTAGGACTAATTTTTTTCAAATATAAAATTGCGTACAGAGCGAAAAAATATTCAGTTTCGATACTTTTTGCATAAAACGAAAGAATTCAAAATCTTACTTCAAAATTCAATATTTTCAATTTATTTAAAAAATATTTGAATTAGATATTTTCTCGCTCTGTGCACATAATTCTAGTTAAAAATTGATTAATTACACAGAGGGAAAAAATTCCACATTTAATATTTGCAGTTGAGAAAAATGAAGACATCGAATTTTTAGATTAGAACTTTTGGCTCCAAAACCCTTAAAGCAATTTTTAAGGCGTAAATTTGATTTATTTTTGCTGAACCTTTTTCTTCTTTTCAATATAAGAGATTTCAAAAAGGCTTTTAAACTAATTTACAACGATTTCGAAAAATTTTTGAGATTTCAAGTGATTTGAAGCAACTAGTTTCAAGAGATTTTTAAGGAATTTCTCTGGATGCAAAAATATTTCTGGAGATTAAAAATTATTTTACTTGATTTCAAAACAATTTACAGAGTTTTCTAGTTATTTCAGTAATGGATAAACCCCTAAAATACTTAAAAATCTCAAAATTCCTAGATTCAAAATTAGAAGAAATATGTACCTATTTTTCTATTATTTTCTTTAAGGGTGTTGGAGCCAAGTTCTAATCTAAAAATTCGATTTCTTCATTTTACTCAATAAATATTAAAATTTGAATTATTTCCCTCTGTAAAATTAATTAATTTGTAACTAATTCAAATATTTTTCAATTAAATTGAAAATATTCAATTTTGAAGTTAGATTTTGAATTTTTCATTTTATGCAAAAAGTATTGAAATTAAATATTTTTTCGCTCTGTATGCAGTCTTACATTTGGAAAAAGATTAGCGCTACAGAGCGAAAAAATATTTTTCTATAATTTTCGTTGAGTAAAATGGAGAATGGAATTTTGAGCTTAACACTTGGGTCCAACACCCTTAAATTGTAAATATAATAAGTTTTCACCCTTTTAATTTTATAAATTGTTATGGATAGTTCTTTTACTAAAAAAGATATTTGATTTAAATTAAAAATTATATATTAATGTACAATAGGTGGGACGACCGCAGACGTGAAATTGAGGAGAGCGATGACTTCTATTTATAATGACGCATTTTGCACACATGAAGACTGGTGAGACACCAGACGATTCACATATGTGAATATATTTCTCCCTTTGCTCCTTCAATGTCCACAAATTGCGGAGCCGTAGACGAAACGTCTTCAAATAAGAGCAAATGGCTTCACAGAATACCATTGCCATTACGAAGTGCTTCAAAAATATACTTCAGGTCCTTGCTCTACATCTTTACATAACACTATACCGTCTCGTATTTTATTCCAAAAGAGATTTTAACTTCCAAAAAACTTAGTAACTAAAATTTTGAAAAATAATTTCTAAATTTGTCTAGACTAAACCCATAAATTTAAAATCCTGGAAATGAGATTAAAAATACTTTTTTTTTGGCATCTGACTATCGTGGATAGGTCACGGAAAGTTTTCCTATAAACAAAAGTCATTTTGGAACGTTTCCAGTATTTCAAAATTACAATTCACCAGTTCGATCATAAATTTAAATTTGAGTACTTATTTTTAATCGAAAACTATTAGTATTTGTTTGAAATGAAATTTCCCACTGCAATTACTTTAGGTTTAGTAAATTGAGGGATTTCCACAGATTTGGATGAATCGGCTCTGTCCGTAATAGATTATTCGTTTATGGTTACATTGTATTGTAATTTCAGTTTCCCAAAACCATTTTTACTTCTCGACCATTTATTTATATACCTGCTTTATAGCCCACATACATCACGTGAAAAGGTCTATTCTATAAATCCCTCATAATAGGGTCGTGCACAAGATATGGGGTTGCAAGCAAAGTTTGGGACTGTCCTCAGGTAAAACAAAAATTCCCACAGCTAATCTTGATGCTAATCGTAAGCATCAGCTAAACAGGTAAACTCCCCAGGTTTAGTTTGAATCCATATAAAAGAAACTAATTTACGAGCAAAATAAACCAAACCACATGCGTACTTTTCCAAAAGCTCCTTGAACCAGGTCACAAACAAAAAATCTACCTAAGTAAAAAAATTGCCCTGGGCCTGGCTGTGTTAAAATTCTCTATTCAAAATTCATATAATTGACTTTAATCATTTCCGCAAATTTGAAATTCGAATTGCAATTTCAATTAAAAATTAAATGCTTCTAAGAACAAATTACACAAGATGAAACATTTGTTATTGCATCACAGAAAAAAATCTCTTATTGAATCTTTTCCTTTCTGGAATCTAAAGAATGCGCTTAAAAATAAGAATTACAATTGTATAATTTAAAATTGTTTCTCGATTTAAAAAATACAACATTATTTTACTTCAACATTAAGTAAATTAATTATTGAGGTTTCTAAAAATAATATGACACTGTTTTAATTTTTTTTTAAATTCTTGGTCTATATTTGGAAATAAAAATATTCTTAATGGGATTTATATATAATTCATGACGACGATAACACAATAAATTCCGTAGTCTTATTGTTAAATAAACGTTGATGAAATTCTATTTTATGTACAAATGAGAGATCTCTCAGAATCAGAAAATACACATTTTTACACTAGAAATCTATATGAATGTGGTTTCTATTATTTACAACTTAAGTATGCTTAGGTACTGCGTAATATATTTACTACGCGATTCTACAGTCTCTTGAAAACGACTCATGAAAAAAAAGTCCGAAACACTAAACAAACTGTAAAATCAAAATAAAGTTGTAAAATTTGAAGTCAACTTCAAGCTCAAATTACAATTTTATTTTATTTATCGGCCTTTTCCAAGGAAAGTCTTCGCCCAGTAACGAGTGTCTCGTCCTGAAATTATTTTATTATTTCCTACTGTGGAAGATCAACTACACAGACTTTGGGATTCCTACCGTTTTCCAAAAACTTTCATTCACCAGCATCAACGGCTTACCAAAACCACAGAACCGGATATTTTATCTTTAAGAGTATTAAATCTAAATTCTAAACCTCAAAATTAAATTTTACTCAACAATTATTAATATTAGATATTTTTCCACTCTTTATTCATAATTATGTTTTAAAAATGAGTAGTTATACAGAGCGAAAAATATCTAAAGCATAATAACATTTATCAGGAAAAATGGAAAAATCGAATTTTGACGTTAGAAATTTGATTCAATATCTTTAAACTCTTATTTTCTCATACAAGCTATCGCAGAGAGAAACTCAGGAATCTAAGCTACATTTCACAAAAGAACAGAATTCCTTGAAAATTTTTTCCTAATTCTCGCACACTATTTCATTTTTAAGTCACGTAAAATACTTTGTACACTTTTCTCTACTAGTCTAAAATTGAAATTTTCTAAGTTCCGCTGACAATAAGAATTTTTCTGTGCTTTTGCATTGAAGACAATCTCAAAGAAAAATTTTAAGCTTTAACAGCAGACATACTGCTCTGTCCGATTCGTGATAAGGCGTGCTTGTAAGTAGCCTCCTCGTTTTCACTTTCGGAATCTTCGCTCTCTGATTCCTCAGATTCCACACGTAGTTCGGTACTTGCGCCCAAGTTGGCAAGGTCCATGGCCAGTTGAGTGTCCACACAGAGGGCAATTTGGTAGGCAGTAATTCCAGCGTAATTAGTTACGTCTAAACGCGGTCTGCATTCACGCAACAGAAAGTTGAAAACTGATTTGCAGCCATACTCCACAGATAAGTGTAATGCTGTTCTTCCGGCAAGACCTTCTCTCGCGTCCATGTCTGCACCAAGACGAAGCAAAAGCCTCACCAGTTCCACATGATTACCAGCTGCTGCTATGTGAATACACATTTCACCTGAAACACGAAAAAAAATCATTTTTGAGTCTCTAATCTTTCAAAAGTTTTTCTTTATTTCGATAAGAAATGACTCAATATGTTAACAATAATAATCCCACTTTTTATTCCCATTGAATAGTGGAATTTGCAACCAAAAAGATAAATTTTCAACAAAACAGTTAAATATTCTATAAAAAATGGAATATTTATTACTTTTCAATAAAAAATTGATTTGCAATTAAATATTTACATTTTAAAAAAAGGAAAAATAAATTTTCACCTTAGAAAGTGAATTTTTAACGGAATACATTACTTTTCAACCAAAAAAAAAATTGAGTTTAGAAAATAAATATCTAAAATAAAAATCTGAAAAAGTTGTTATAATTTTTTTTGTATGATGGTGCAAATAATTTTTGATAGGGAATAAAAACCAAGTTCATAAAATAAAAATAATATCCTTGTAGATTAAAAACCAAATATCTCGCGATAAGCAGTTGAGAAGAGATAAACGTCAATTAAATTCTAATAATAAAAATGACTTAAAAATGAAATTCTGTCGCTTGACCTCTCTATCTCAAAAACAAGTATTGTCTCATTGATGGCCTTCCCTGCCTTTCATATTCCCAAGATAACACAAGATAAGAAGCATTGCTAAAAAAATTCTACAAAAGCCTCATCTCAAAAAAACAATCTAGTATCTAGTAAATTAATCGTATATCCTAAAAGTCTATCTTAAAAATTGCGATTACCAAACTGACAGCGTCATCGGAAATTTTTAATGAATCGATTCTTCCTATATGGATTGCTTAAGATATGCTCAAGATATTTCCTCTCTGATTTATAAATTCTCTCTCTTTAAAAAGGTCATCAGTGCCATGTGACTACTCGCACGCCTACGAATCTTTCTTCGTTTGTTTTTCTACGTAAGCTCAGTCATATCAAAGAATGAAAGTTGGTGCGTATCACCAGAGTCACATGCTTCTGGATAGAAGTTAATATAGATAGAACTCGGAAGACTTGGTGAATCACTGTTGGGGGCTTGGCTGGCTTCCCGTGGTCCAAACTAGGCTCGCGCCGATCAAAGTGACCGCTAAAATTAGCAGTTTTCAAGTTAACCATCCCGGCTGGTCCATAGGCGGAGTCTAGGCACGTCGAGGATAAATTCCTCGTCGTCGGGGGTGACTTCCTTTTGCTTCTTTTTCTCCTTTTGCTCCTCATGTACCAGACGCGTCTTCGACCCCGACTTCTTGATTCCGATTTTCTCAAACTGACTAATACCCTACCGAGTTTGTGAATGAACTCGAGGAAGCTACATAAAGTGAATAAGAATAAAAATAAGGTGAAAAAACTTTATGGGCTTTGGATTCAATTTCTACTCTAAAAATTCGAATTCTTCATTTTACTTAACAAATATTATAACTAAATACTTTTCTGTTCTGTACCAGTACTCTATTTTTGAATAAAATTATGTGTACAGAGCGAAAAGGTATCAAATTCTAATATTTGTGGAGAAAAAAGAAGAAATTGAATTTTGAAGTTAGAACTCATGGCGATATAATTGCTGATTATTGCTGAGATTGAGTCATCGGATAGAAGATTCACTTTGTTCAATTAACATCGAAGAAGAAGAAAATCGAGGAGAGCTTGTAACACTTTTGGGGTGTATTTTCCTTTGTAAATGTTAACTCTAGGTAAACAGGAAGGTCGAACAGTTGTCAGGGAAATCCCGAGACAATAGGACATATTGCAATCTAGTTATGTAGTGATAAGAAGACAAGATATGAAAATGGTACAAGTCATTATAAATTAATAATTAGCCAAGCCCATCGATGCCGACGCCTTTGTGGGGTTTTCCAAAGCAAGAGCGTCGAGCGGTGCGTGTAAATAACCCACCAGGTATTTTTAAGTGTCAGGAACATTTATGCCGACCTAAGTCTGTTAAATGATGTAATATAGACCCTAATCGTTCCCTTCAAATTCCCGAATTAATTAATTAACAAAAACTTCATATTCAATTAAAGCAACTTTAAAGATTCAGTAAAAGGTTGACCAATTCTAATTTAGAAGACTAGAAACTAAAAATTTCGAGATTTGAAAATTTAATAATAACGCCAAAGATTTAAAGTGATTTTAAAACAGTTCCAGAAATTTAAAGGAATTTTCTGGAATTTGGCCCAGAAGAGTTGAAAATTTTAATTCGAGAGAAATCGACGCGTATTTCTCGGAAAAAAG
Organism: Synergus gifuensis; assembly: GCA_904066015.1. NCBI lineage: Eukaryota > Metazoa > Arthropoda > Insecta > Hymenoptera > Cynipidae > Synergus > Synergus gifuensis. The sequence goes on from CAJFCO010018482.1 coordinate 10,038, forward strand.
TTGGACTATCCTGTGACTACCTTCCTACGTTCTTGTCTGACTCGAACCGGACTGGAAATACCGATTTCTTAAAAAGTCACTTTATAATTTATTAATAAAGAATATTTATTCTTGAATAAAGTTGTTTCATTAACAATTTTACAAAATACTTAGTGAATTCTTTATTAGCACTTGCATTCCGTATCCTTAAAGAAAATAAATTGTCAACAAATTAAGATCTAGATTCTTTAGAGTTTGAGTTTTTGAGAGAATAGAGTTAGCCTTTATTGGAATTGGAAGGCGGAAGAAATCGACTAAGTACCTTCTTGCGAGGTCATAAAAGGAGGGAGAGTATATGTATGTATGTTAATTTTGATTTGAAACGACCACATGGCATCTGGTAACAATCACCTCTATGCCGAACTGTCTTTATTCAACTATGGTCGTTCGAAACTTTCAAACGAAGCATTATGTGGGAAATTCCCAAGGAACAGATCTCAATGCTAATGCCGTTATAAAGATGTATCGTTAAGGTTCACTTCCCTCATTTTTTATTTCCAGGGTTCCCAGGTATCAAGTATTAGTCTTATACAACCTTGAAATATTAAACATTAAATTCTAACTCTACAATTTATTTTTTAATTCAAAGTGAATAAAATTCATAAATAAAAAGTAAATAAAATCCGATTTAAAAAACAATTAATATAATTAGCAATTCGAACTGGTATTCAAGATCCTTTTAATGTTTACCTCCGTGACGTAAATACGTTTGGAAAGATTCCAAACGTTTGAAAAGTCTAGGAGGCTCAAAAAACTATTTATACTTTTGTCGATGTAAATAAACTTTTTTAAATTGGATTTATTTATTTCGGTATGAGGACAAATTCTTTAAATCGACTGTGAAAATCTTTTTATCTTTTCTGGCTATTTTTATCTTGGAAAAAAAAGATAACAAAATCAGGTCACGGTGAAAAATTTAAGTATATAGAGATATTCGAAAATTTAGTAATCTAAAGAATAAGAGCGTTGAATCCAACTCATTTTTCAAGTCAATTTTAAAGTTATTTTAAAAATATTTCAATAAATTTTCAGATTTGAAAAGATTTTATGAGGGAGTGTATATCAGATTTTTTTAGTTAACTTTTTACTTCTGTAGTTTCATGAATTGTCTTCAGTTCATTTTTAAATAAAGTAGAAAATAACGTTTGGAAAGTTTTTAGAAAACAATATGACAAAGAATTATGATGACATCATGTGGAAATTCCATGACTTCAAAATCTCATGACCCATCGCAGGAAAATCCTCGTTAACCGCAATTTGTGGTACTTCAAAGTAAAAGCTGCTAAACGTATAAAGGAAAGTCCAAAAGAGTTAGCAAATGTTTATATACTCTGATAAAATCGTTTCTAATTTTTTTTTACGTAAATCTCAAAATCAGAAATTCGAACTTTTAAAACGATCAGTTCAGTTCTAAATCTAGAAATTCAGAAGACCCTGGAACAACTTTTGTCGAAATTTATCTCATGCCGAAGATTGCAAAAACTAGTAATAATATAGAAAACGAGAACAAAAAGCGGAATAAAACGGAAGACTGTTTTTAACTATTCGTACAAACTGGCATTTCGTCACGTTTTAATTCCTGGGGTTTCCCCAACGCCTCGAGGTATCTCTCCTATCTCGAAGACCTGATTCAATTTCTAAAAATTTCCAGCCTTATTCAATTCTTCCAGCAAGAAAGAAATTATTTTAATCTAATGCCTAACCCTGAGGAATGCTAACAACCTTGCAATATTTTTTGCGGAAAAACAATCGCAGCAATTTATTCAATTACCGGAAAATACGCTACTTTTTTTATCCTATAGATATTTATTTACTAGAAAGAAAAATGAAACGCAATTAGTTATACGTTGCAGATTACGAAATTCGAGTTTTCTTTTCTAATCATTAAAAATTGAACACATAGAAATTAGAGACAAATTTGAAGTTCCAGCTTACCGTTGTAATTTCTTTGTTCCAAATTTTGTGGAAGAGCTGGAACGAGTTTTCCAGGTGGGAAGAGATTTCTTTCTCCTGGAGAAAGTGGATCTGTGAGCGCTTTAGCACAGGCAAGATCTCCACAAGCACATGCGATGTGAAGGGCCGTGTTTCCTCTCAAGTTTCTTACTGCGGGATTCGCTCCAGAAAGGATCAAATGCCTCGCGAGCCTTGGCTGTTGTGTTAACACAGAAAGGTGAAGAGGAGTCTGTCCTTCGTCGTTCAAAATGTTCAATAAACAAGGGTGTGGAGCAATATTCACCAGACAAAAAGCTGCTTCTAGGAATCCTTGAACCACCGCAATATGTAATTGTCTGAAAAAAAGATCCAAATTAAATTTCCACTCTTTTTGGTCAAATTTGAATAATTAAATAGTTTCAAATTTTTCAAGCTCTCATTAAATCGAAATTTTGGATTTATGATTAACTGGACTGATTTTTATTTTCCTTTTTAGAACCCAGATACAAGAATACAAGTTTCTAGAGTTTCTAATCATCATCAGAGAAATTAGAGATAAGATTCATTGCATATATATATATATATATATATATATATATATCAATAATAGATTTCAAGAAATTTCAGAAGATTTCCAAGGGTTAAGAGATGTAACTTATTTATTTTTTATTTTACATCAGTTAAGAAGCTAATTTCCTTTAAGGGCATGTGGTAATTACTATAAAAGCAAATTTAGTTTTTCCAACTTTACGCTCACAATAATATTTTTTCCTAAAACTTGTCCATATAATAAAAAATAATATAATAAAAAATAGGCCTAATAAAATATTTATGATTGTAAGTGTAAAGTTGTGGAAACTAAATTGCTCTTATAATAAAGTATCGCATGTTCTTAAATAATTGCAAAATTATTAAAATTAGAAATTAAAATTAAACACTATTGTTATTTTAAAAAATACATATCTATTTTTTCCAAATGATTTTTAAAAAATTTCAGAAGATTTCTTTTAACATTAATTTGGCTTAATGTGTTATTTATTATTGAATTTATAAAATTGAAAAAAATACGAATGACTATAAAAATAAACAACCTTCAAGCTTGAGAAAATTCCCACAAAATAAAATTCCATGTGTAAAGGACCATAACTAAAATTTAGGATTTCCTATGACCCATGTGTCTAGACAGCCAATGCACTTAATTTTCATGAACATGAACATGGTCACCATATGCTTTATTCCTTTATTGCTGGTAAAAGTGTTAGTCGTTAGTAGGATACCTGGAATACAACCCTAGACCTTCTAAAACCTACTTTGCCCCGGCAATAAACTGTTTACATCTCCCTGAATTTTAAATGAAACACATGCTCAGGTTTTCGCAAAACTACCTATTTATATTATTTCAAACATCCCAACTACATATGTACAATTTATTGCATTACTATAAAGAACCCTTCTAAATATGTTCCAGAAGTTTTGATCTTTCAAATGAATGAAATATGTCTTTCCAATTCTATTTTATTCAGAAATATTTTTTTAACTAAAAATAACAATAGGCATTACAATCTTTAATAGAGAATCATTTTCAATATAAATGAATCAATACTTTAAAACTGTTTCTAGTTTACAATACAATCAATACAAAAATCCGTTCATTTGTATGTACACTTTTCAGTTCCCTAGGATTTTCTTTATCTACGTGACAATTTTACAAGTTGTCAAAATAAGTAAATTGGTTTGCAATGTTTTTTCTTCAAAATACTATTCACTAAACGAAAGAAAAGAGAATTCAATAAATTGGAATAAATGAAGAAAAATAAAAATTGTAATTGATTGTTTATAATTTTTCTCACAATTGTTCAACTTTTAAACTGAAATGAAATTAATAAAAAACAAAGTAAATCAAAAGATGAACTACTAAGAATAATTAAATCCATAAAAATTATATAAACTTGACACAATAAAAAAATAAAATTACTCACGTGTCGCCGTCGTCGTCCTGTGTATAATAAAGTTCCCAAGGTTCTTGAGGAAAATATTGAATTTGATTTTTATCCTCTGGATCATCAATGACAGTAACATTGTTATTTGGATAAAAGACCTTGGCACTGACCAAGGTTAACCTGGGAGGTTCGGTGTGAACTTTATCTAACGAATTAAGTGTGTCATGTTTCAGAGAAAGCTGGCTAAGGCTCTCACTCAAATCACTGGGGATCCACAGATCCACACCACTATCAGGAGCTCTCATCGGTTCCGGAGCAATGACTGGAGGACTGGACTCACAAGGTGAACTCTTGGATTCAAGCTCGGAACTAACCTCCTCAGAGCTTATCAGACTAGTTCCTGAAAGAAATCCAGAGTCCCCCGAATCCTGCTGACACTTATCCTTAGCCAGGTCGGAGGAGTCGTTACTCGCCTTCATCGGCTGCTGCCACATTTTGACTGTCTTACACTGTCGGTTCAGATTGCTACAAACTCCTACCACCTCTCGCCAAAAGTTTCTCCAGGTTCCCCTCAACTTTCCAAATACACACGAACACGAACCTTCTAATTCTCCCCACTTAATTTTGCACACATGTGGGCAAGATGTGTTTGCTTTAGAAACACGATTTCGATCCCTTGCCGAAGGTCAGGTAAAAATTCCCACACTTTAGAAACAGGAAGTCAATTTTTTAAGAAAATCTCCGAGTAGATTTTAAGGTTAGATTTTGATAGAGTAAAAAGCATTCTTGGCTTCGAACAATTATTTTAGACACTTTGCACAAAGTTTTCTAGCACTTTGTGAACTTTGGGCGTTTCACGTCGTTTTTCTTCTCGATTCTCGGCAGAATTGAGAGTCAGTCGTTGTTAGTCGGATTGTTGATATATGGATAGAAACAGTAAATTTTAGTTTCGGAAATAAATTTTTTGAAATTCTTCGAAGTTAATCGGATCAATGAACGTAGCCAGAAACGAAGTAAGTCTCGTGAAAGTACAAAGCAAACTGCAACTCTGCACAGGAGTCAATCTCTGATGAAGTCTCTGAACAAACTGGAACAAACTCAAAGTCTCAAACTAGTCAAACTATGTAATTCCGTCATCAAATCAAACTGAAACTACCTATATTTAATGAGGAGGTATCCAATGACCAATCATATGTAAGCATAAGGTGGCGCTACCTGAAGGTGAGGGAAGTAACTAAGAGTGAAGATACTATAGTAAAGTAGGCTGTGCAATGTGACGTCACAGGCCATATGGTGGGGGTAGACATTCAAAAATAGCCAATCAGAATTTTTCATTCGAATTTGAAATAATTCTAATTGGCTATGTTTGAATTTCGCGCCATTATTATTATGCCGGATTGGTAGTATGTCAAATGGAATTTCGGACACTTGAAAATTCGAAAGAGAGAGAATTGGGTGCTGTCCCATGTCGGCAGAAAACGTCGGCGTAAAGCAGAATCTCATGAGAGTGACAGAGATAGGCAGATCTGTCTGTCTCTTTCACTCTCATGAGTTTCAGTTTTACGCCGACGTTTTCTGCCGACATGGGACTGCACCTTTAGAATAAATGGCGACGGTGCTGCAAATTTAAACTTGTTTTGGAATATTATTTAGCATTTCTTTAGTAAAACTATGTTATTTGTGAATGCGTTGAAGAAATGTGTTAAATTGTTATATAAACACTTAGAAATGTCTCAAAGAAGGCATTTGGTGCATATTTTGAATTTTCCCGCCGCCATATTTGAAACATTGAAATGTTTCACGAGACTCCTAAAGTTTCATGAAACTTTTCATTGGACCAAAGTTTCATGAAATTTTACAACCCTAGATTCGAGTGAATGAATATTAGGTTATATGCTTATTTGGGAATATCAAAATTATGCCGAATAATAATTCAAATAAACGAAAAATATGAAAAATGCTATTTCGTGCAAATCAAAAGTACACTCGACTCTCCCAATATCAACGAAATCCAGAGCAGACTCCTCGCAATATCAACGAAATTCCTTCTCTCAAATGTCACATAAATTGCGCATGCGTATAGCGTATAATAGAATATTTTTAAGCATTTTAAATTGCGCGCGAATAGCAACCAGATGCCGAGCGTGCAACTGCCAACTATGCGCAGTGTATTGAGATTTGAGGTAACTGCAGATTACTATTTGCCAAAGACATCTTTGCTATTGCGAGAGGAATGCGGTTGATATTGCGAGGTTGTTACCATTGCGATGATTGATATTGAGAGAGTCGAGTGTAGGTTATTTGACTATTCGGGGGATTTTAACTTACGTTACCTTCTCGGTAACGTTACCGGGAACGGGAATATTACCTCGGTAATATTACTCACTAAGAACTCTACTCAAATGTCAAGTCCGTCTTTCTCAAATCCCACTTGTAACCACTGCGCACGCGTTGCATTCGAAATCTGATTGGTTGCTATTTGCGCGTAATTTAAATCGCTAAAAAATATTATATTATACACAATACGCATGCGCAATTGATGTGACTATAGAGATAAAGAATTTCTTGACATTTGGGAGAACCTGGTCCTGAACAACCTCTAGCAAACATTTCTTGACATTTGATTTGGGAGACTCGAGTGTATGTATCGTATGTATGTTAAAAATTGAATTGTATGTACAATTGTCAATTACAGACATGTACTAATTGGTTACTCCAGTTTACAGAGTTTACTCAATATACTCGGTTGCTAGGAGGAGGCAACGCCACAAAGCTCCCCAATCATTGCCTTGCATTGCCTGTATAAACCGTATAAGTGAATGCGACAAATAACAATACTCGATAAATGAACACGTCTGATAAATAAAATCGCAAATTAAAAATCCGAAGAGGTATGTTAACAATTTAATATATGATTCATTAGGTAAAAAAATAAGTGTCCATTTTTATTTAATACCATTGTTCGGATTTATATAATGTCATCGTTATATTCTAATGTGCTTTATTATAGATATTCAATAAATCCATTGAAAAAACTAAATCATTACACAATGGGAGACGGAGTTTTTCATGCTGTAAAATGTGTATTTTAGTTTAGGAAATTAGATACATATATAAAGATAAAAATTTACACTATTCAGTTGTTGAATCAGTATTATCAATCAATATTTATTCTAATAAAGCTGGTGAGCCAAAAACCTTAACAGCAAAATGCAAAAAGAACTCTTATATGATTCAGATGGAAATCCTATCGATTCGTAATTTGAAAACTTGCTTCGGATATCTGAACTAATCCACTTCAGAATAAAAACTTACCTTGGTTTCATTCGGATATTAAACTGATTCAGATTTCGAATTTAGATATTGATTTTAAATGACATTTGGTTGCCTTAAAAATTTATGCGCTAACCTCAAAATTCGGTTTATTTTTTTTACACACATACATAGTCAGAAAGATAATTAAATAATTCTATTTAAAAAAGTAGAGTGAAAAAGAATCTAATTTTTGTTGATTAAAATGAAGAGATCGAATTTTGGGATTAGAATATTAAAATACATATCGGAAGTGGTTATAATTAAACAATTTATTTCAGATACAGTTTAATCTAAAAGGAAGTCGACCCCTCAAAAAGAACTCGGAGATAATATAAATTGTTCCGATTTGTATATTAATGAAACAAACATGGTAAGCTTTCTATGAGTTTTTAAACAATTCTTTTATTTTTCCGTATTTTTCAGTCATCCCCGTCATTAAGTTTCTCAATTTATTTAGAAATTCCCTTTTATAATCAATTGCTGTATATATATATTTTTTTTGTTTACGTAGGCTCAAGAAGTGGAAGAAACTATGAAACGTATTCAATCTCATAAAGGAGTTGTTGGAACAATCGTTGTTAATGCAGAAGGTATGTATTTGTAAAAATTACATAGTGTAAATTTCCGAAAATTTCCTATAGTTTCAGAAGTTACAGAAAGTTAAAGATTTGTTGTTTGTTGATAAATTATGATACTCCGAAATTTCCGAATCTTATGATTTTTTAAAGTAATTCCGAATTCTTTTGACTTCTCATTTATTCGTGAATGATAATTTTGACTTATTTTTATATTACAGGTATCCCTATAAAGTCGACTTTGGATAACACAACGACAGTACAATATGCTGGATTAATTAGTCAACTTGCGGATAAGGCTCGTTCAGTGGTTCGTGATTTAGATCCGACGAATGATTTAACTTTTCTACGTATACGCAGCAAAAAACACGAAGTAATGGTTGCTCCAGACAAAGAATTTGTACTTATTGTAATACAAAATCCGGTTGATTAATTAAAAATCCCTCCTTAATGAAAACATATGAATGTTATGTAATGATTTACAAAATTTAGAATTCCTTTTCCATTTTTTTTAAGGGCTTGTAACAGTAAGAGGCAATTTTATAAAGGTTTTCTTAAATTTGGAGGATTTTTGAAAATTTCATAGGATTTTGTGTATATTTAAGGGATTCCAGAAAATTTTTGGGAATTTTAAGAGGTTTGAAAAGTTTGTTTAGAGGAATTTTCAATATCACTTCGAAAGAATTAAATATCAAATTAAAAGAGTTTGTACTTTAAGATGTTAATTATTTTATTAATAGAGGAGCCTCAAAATTATTCATTAACAAACTTTATTCATCTGGTGTTATTGATGACAATTAACTAATAATATTTACAACAACAAAAATATAAACTTGCCCGAAGGCACAATCTCAGACTTATCGATTTTTACATAACTTTTAAAATAATTTTTATAGGAGTTTTTTGCAGTCTCGCGAACGTTTGAAAAAAATTTTTAGAAAAAGTATAGTACTACGAAAAATATATCAGTGCCAACGCTGAATTTTTATATCCTGTAACGAAAATTAACTTTTCGCAGTCTTAATGATATTCTGAACAAGGCGAGCAACACAATTTTTATAATAAATATAAATGTATTATCCTAAAATTATGATGGACTTTTAAAATATGCATAAGGTATTTACCGTATTTACAAGAACGCCTTCTTTAATACGTTTATTACGTTTTTACAGATTTTTTACGTATATTACAATTTTTACGTATAATACGTCAAAAACCGCGAGTTACGCGTAACCAAAGATATTTTACCGTAACTGACTAACCCTGACTAACCCTTTACCGTAACTGACTAACCCTGGCATACACTCGACGTT
>CAJFCO010018482.1:35095-72874 GCA_904066015.1 Synergus gifuensis
AGAATTTCTCCAGCGGAAAGTCAGTGAGCAGTCTCAGGGCCGTCGATAATCCATAATTGTAGTAAGGGGGACACCAAGGGGGATTGTTCCCCCCTAGAAATAAAAAATAAAAAATGATAAAAAATGATAAAAATTAAAAAAAATAAATTCTCATAAATTCTCGAAAATTGTAAGGTAATTTATTTTAACGTTACCTTTTCGGTAACGTTACCGAGAATGGGAATATTACCTCGGTAATATTCTCACTAAAAACTACACAGAACACTGCACAAACACAAACACCAAAACAACTTTACAATATTACCGGAATACCCTCCCACCCTCCCTTTGACGAATACGAAGTTAGATATAAACAGTACATAAAAAAAATATACATAGTTATATAGTAAATATGTCAACTTCCCAAATCTCAAGTTCTCCCAAATGTCAAGTCATGTTTCTCTCAAATGTCAAGACCGTCATTCTCAAATCCCACTTGTAACCACTGCGCACGCGTTGCGTTCGGCATCTGATTGGTTTCTATTCGCGCGCAATTTAAAATGATAAAAAATATTATGCTATAGGTAATACGCATGCGCAATTGATGTGACTATAGAGATAAAGAATTTCTTGACATTTGGGAGAACCTCTGGCAAAAATTTCTTGACATTTTGGAGACTCGAGTGCATATATATATACTGTATCTGTATGGCTGAAGCAGCCCGAAGTTAAATCATTTAAATGAACTTCGTATATATATAAATATAACATATATATAGATATGTCACAAATACACATTCACCGTATAATAGTGTTGTAGTTCGGATGGTGATAGTTGTGATACATAATATTTTATTATTGCCAACTTCCGATTTACCTATGAATCTCAGTGTGTTTCTCAAAATTTCTAATTGCTAGAAAACATTTATTTTAACATTCTGTACCTATAAACCGTTGAAAGATTGATTTTGAATTTAGTCTTTAAGTTGATATATTTATCATGTTTCGCGCTGTCGTACACAATGTTACAGTTTTTTAAAAAATCTGGTAAATATAACAATCTTTAATTTTGTCTAAACATTTCTAAAAACGATTTTTATCATGTAAAATAGATTAATATACTAAATAAGAAACATAACCTTTCTTAAGACGTCAACATCATCAACATATCTAGGCTATCTGGGAATATCATGAAGAATTCATGCCTGACGTTTATATTAACTACAAATAATATTCTACCGACATTTATTCTTCCTTGAACTTAAATTTTTTAGGATATCAAACTTATATAAAGATTTTAAATTACTATATTAGCCTTATCCTAATTCTAAACTCAAAATTCCTAGAAACCTAGCTTTTTCAATTCCTCACAATTTCAATACTTTTAAAATATCTTAAAATTCTATAAAATCCTGTTAAAAATAATAAAAATCTCTTGAAATATTTTAACACGTGATAAACGAACTGAACGCAGGAACTTCTATGTGAAAAGATAAACAGAAATAGTTGATACATTATTACTATTAATTATAAATTTTCTTTTCAAGTTGATACACGATTAAGTTTCTATATATTTTTACTTTTTTCAGGACAAAAATATAGGTCCAGATTGCAGGAGTCTCCTTCAAAGTCGAAGAGTACAGGAAACTTCCAAAATGATTCACGTACACTGGTCCAATCAATCTCGCTGGATAGCCTTGAGGAGGCAAAGGAGGATGATCTATTCAACGAAGAATCAACAGAAATTTCTTCCTTCCGCTCTAGTCTCTCTAAAACTCTTCCGGAAATTCTCGCGGATAAAAGCGCTCTAGGTTACTTTATTCAATTCATGGACTCAAGGGGTTGTGTGAGTCTCATCAAATTTTGGCTCGAAGTCGAGTGCCTCTGTGGAGCCAGCTCAGAAAAAGAATCTCATAAAAATCACAACGATCATTTGGACAATATGACTAGCGACTTCAACAGTCTCTCGAGCACAGGGAACGACAATAATTTTTATTATGATGCCAAAGTTGATTCTGTGGAAATTGATGACAACGAGGAATTAATTCTAGAGAAAAATGTACACAATACTGACATAAAATCAAATGTAGCTCTGCCAAAGAATAATCAAGTAATAAAAGACAATGAAAGAGAAACATCTGAATCGAATTGTAACTTCCAGAATGCATGTCGCCAAGTTTCTACTGTAAAACAAGATGCTCTGAGAGTATACAAAAAATATATTGCGAAAGATTTGCTGGGACCGAATTTGATTTCAGAAGAATTGAAAGCCGAAATGGAAGAGACCCTTTCGTGCGAAAATGCAGAACCTTTATTGAGATGCTTATCCCTGGCCCAAAAAATGATTTATATAATGTTAGAAAAAGAGTAAGTTTTCTATTTTCTGGAACTTAAATTCTGGTTAACCCCTCGTTTTTAGTGGAAGTATTTCATTAAAACAGAAAGGTAATTTGTATTTTTGTTACAGATATTTGAACGAGTTTTTGAAAAGTGATTTTCATTGCAAGCATCAGATTGATGTATTGACCAGTGGAAATGTACAATTAGCTGACATACTTTATAACGAAACGGCTTTCTTTTACTTCATGGAGGTAGATTATTGTTTTCTAGTTATTGAATAGAAAACTTTACAATTTTTTTCTTTATCCGATTATTTTTTCTCTTAGTTCATGGAAATTGAAAATAAAAGAAATCTTCTCGATTTTTGGATGTCCGTCATGAATTACAAGCAAAATTTAGTGGAGAAAGGAGATTTAGCTGATCCTTTTGAGGCGCAAACAGATGCTGTGATTATTTATGAAAAGTATGAACTTATTCGTCGAACATTTATTATTTCACTGAAGCTTTTTTTGTGTAAAAGAATATTTTGCTACTTACGAGTTTTTCAATATTTTTAGGTACTTTAGTTTACAAGCAACAATGCCACTTGGATTCGGAGACAAGATTCGTTTTAAAGTCGAGCAGAATATTTGTCGTGAAGATGGAAAAGGACCACAGCCTGATTGTTTTGATTGTGCTAGTAAACTTGTCTACAAGTTTTTGAAAAAGGTATTTTTTATGAACTTAACAAATATGATTATTAACTTAATTCTAAACATATGTCTGAATTAAAAAAAATTTTCAGAACTATTTACCTGCTTTTTTATCATCTCAGCTTTATTATAAGTATCTTTCTGAACTTATAAATAATCTTCAAAGCAGTTCCTGTACATACTTACATCCAGTTATAAAGAGAACAGGTATTGTAAAATTATTTTTTTTGAATTTTGTTTAATTTTTGAGCTAAATTTAAAATATCTATGATATTTTGTTTTTCAGGTTCGGATTGTGGTAGTGAAGCAAGTAGTTTAAGTATTCGTACCCAAACTCCAACTCAGAGGACAGCGGATGAACAAAAGCAACTAAAATGTTCTAAAAGGGTCAATGGAGACATGAGCATCGACACAAAGCAGCTTTACGATCCAGATTCTCTTTGGAGACGTAAAAACAGAAGGTGAATCTTTAAGATGTAATCAAAGTATTGCTTGTTGTGAAAGTTACTCAAGGTCATTTATCTTGAAAGGCACGGCTTAATCTTTCATAATGTTAATAATAATTTTTCATTCCTGAAAGCGGCTAAACACTTTTATACTGATAAAATCTGACTAATAATAGATTAGAAAGAGTCTTTATTCAATCTTATAGCCATGAACCGGTGCAGTTTTATAAACCTTCAGTACTTTATTATTGTCTTTAAACTTCCACAAGATCTTTTAAAAATCATAATAATCTCTAGAATTCCCTTAAAATTCCTAGAAAACCCTGGAAATCATTGAAAATTTCTTGAAATCTTTAGAAATCCAAAAAATGTCATAGAATACCTGGAAATTCTTTATAATCCTTCGAAATCCTTGGAAATTTAAAATATGTTAAACCATGAATGCTATATAATATGACAAAAATAACATAGCTTGCTTGCTGTTTATTTATAGTAAACAAATTTTTAAACAATTTCAGTTTGAGTGTTGGATATGTCGACAACATGGGACGCTTTATTACAGAAATAGAACCAGACCCACGTCGAAAATACGAAAAGGAATCTCGATTATCCCGCGCAGTTAAAAGATTAGTAAATATGGATCAGGATAAGGTAACAATTTTCAAATATTCATATTTTTATACAGAATATAAAATATATTACAATTTTTATATATTAGAATAAAGTCAAAAGACTTAAATCTTAAAAAATTAAATTTTTTACATTGAATGCCAATAGGCTAAGGAAGAATTGGCTTGGAAAATTGCCGAAATGATCATTCGAGAAATCACAACCTTGACTCTTGGAGATCAAGACCTTCCTTCTTGATGAAATTTCTATCGATTGATTAGCTACTGCCTTATTAATAATTTTGTCTCCAGAGAGCGCATAAATCCTCTCCGATCAGTAATTAGATTAAAATTAATTTAATTTTCTTCTCTAATGACAAAATAAAACAAGAATGAACTTTAAGGGTGCTGAGTCCACATTCTAATCTCAAAATTCGATCTCCTCATTTTACTCAACATCTATTAGAACTAGACATATATTTGCTCTTTAGAGAGATTCTTTTTCAAAATAGGAGTGGGACACACAGCGAAAAAACTTTTAGTAAAAGTAAAAAGTATTAAAATGAAAGATCTTTTCGCACTGTACCCATAATTCTATTCAAAAATTGAGTACCAATGCAGAACGAGAAAATATCTAATTATAATATTTCTTAAGTAAAATAAAGAAATAGAATTTTGAGATTAGAATTTGAACTCGACGCCCTTAAAGACATGTGATATTTTACCAAAGAGCAATTTAGTTTCGCCAACTTTACGTTTGCAATAATAAATATTTTTCGCTAAAACTAGGCCATTTACCCTCGTTTTATGCAGACGGAAATAAATAGCCTAGTTTAAGCGACAAAAAATTATTATTGTGAACGTAAAGTTGGCGAAACTAAATTTGTTCTTAGAGTAATTACCACATGCTCTTAAAAAGGTGCCAAATGTTTCAGAAGCAGGAAATCAAACGTTACTTTATTCGCTACGAATATTTTTGATATTTTTTAACCGACTGTATTTTGTTAATAATTGTCTTTTATCTTTTTTTACGCGTTTTTTTTGTATTAATCGCACAAGCTTTCCCTGGACGACTATCTAATAAGATTTTTTTGTATTTCAACAAACTTACTGTGATTCTCAAATTTTATATATACTTTCTTTGGACTGACAAATACTCGTAGTTTATCAGGAGAAGATAATCATCGTAAATGAATCTCAAATATCTTTCTATATATATAATAAAAACATAATATATAATATATTATACATTTTATATATAATATATTGTATATTTACGGAATCTTTCTATCCATGCAAATTTTGAGAGAGCTTAACTCATGACAGAAAAAACTGACGTCTTTGACATAAAATAATGGACGTAAAATTAAACTTATGACTTACATTATATTTTATATCATTCCTATTACGTTTTTACTGAAGACATAGATTAAGGGTCTTGAAATCAACTTCTAAGCTCAAAATTCTATTTCCTCATTTTACTTAACAATTATTATAATTAAATATTGATCCACTTTATATACACCCTTCTATTTTGAAAAACATTATGTCTACAGAGCGAAAATATATCTAATTATAATATTTGTTGAGTAAAATAAAGAAATCGAATTTTCAAATTAAAATTTGAATTTAATACCCTTAAAATCTTTGATAGATGGAAAATGAGATCTGAGAAAATGTGGCTTATAAAATAACATAATCGTACTCTATTGTATAGATAAAGTGATTTCGTATTGAAGTCAGCGGTGAGAAATGTAAATTTTAATCTATCTACGTTAATTTGATACATAAAATAATTAATAGGTAAGAGAGAAAATGTATAAAGATGTTATCTTTTGTAGCACCTAATGTTTAAAACGAGGTCTCTGTTGAAAGAGTTTATTCGATATAGATAAAAGATGTCTAAATTTAAAAGAATATTTTTTTAAAAAAAGAATTCTCCATCGGTGCTATTAAAGGTTTGGTGAAGATGTTGCATTAAAATGGTATTGATTTCAGGATTAAAGGAAACTTTTTTTTAGATCAAAAATGTAAATTTCCATTAGTATCGATCCCATTCCTCAATGTTATCAATAGAGATGTAAATTAGAGTAATTATTCATTCGAAAAACAACAGTCATATAATAATAAGAGTTTCCTAGTTGTACAAAGTGTTATAATTTACGAAATACGTTTTTGTATATATTGTGTATATTTTGTTCTTTATCAACAGATAAAATAAAGAATATATATATCTCTAAACTATTAATCGTCAAATATTTACAACATCTAAAACAATAGAATAGGAATTATGGAATTTTAATGGTTTTCAAAAGAGTTCCTTTTTTTTTTGCGATGTTAGAAAATTACAATGGGGCTTCAGTGCATATGTATGTATTGTTGACTAATCAGAAAGAGAGTGGTGAAGGTCGACAAACGTATAAATTAATGTGTAGCGAGCATGAAGTCGGACACGTCATCGTTTGAATATAGATATTTACCGGATAATTTTTCATTTAAAAAAGCTCTCGTGAGAACGGGTGTCTTATTTATACATGGAACAAGTCTGAGAGAAGACGTATCATCATGGAGAAATTTTCTGTACTTTTCACCACAGCTTTTCTCTGCGTGAACGCTCAATCAGGTGAAATGAATTTCAAACCATATGGAATATTAGAAATAGATGATGAAATAATACTAATACTATTGTGAGATTAGAAAAATATTAAAATATTATTTGTTTTTTAATTCTGTAGGTTTTTTGGATGGATGGGCAGCAAATTTTCAGCAAAATATGCAGAACTTTGGAAGACAGCTGTCTCGAGATTTGCAACAACAAGGAAGAGAAATTGAACAGGAAGCGAAGAGATATGCAGAACAAGCAAAAGCAGAAGAGAAGAAAAGACAGGAGGCACTTCAAAGTAAGAATTTTTCACATTGTCTAAGAGATTTAAAATTGTGTTGTTTTTAAATTAATTTTTTAAATTTTAAATTAATTTAAATTGTTTTAAAATTCCTAGAAAACTCTTGAAAATCTTTAAAATTCCATGAAATCCTTTAGGTTTCTCTATGGTTTCTCGAAAATGTTAAAAATCTTTTAGGATATGTTAAAATTTATCGAATTTATTGGAAATATTTTTAAATTCTTTAAATCTAACTTTAAATCACTGGAAATCATAAAGAATTTCTTGAAATCTTTAGAAACACTTAAAATCTTATAGAATGTCTGGAAATTCCTTATGATCCTCCTAAATTTTTGGAAATTTAAAATTAGAATTATTTTAAAAGTTCTTTATTTTTTTTTTACTTTCTTCAGGACAACAAAATGAAATAATGGAAATAGTGAAGAAAATTCAAGAAGGAAATCTTCCCACTGGTGTAAATTCGGCGAATACCACTACCCTTAGTGAGGTAAAGAAATTCAATTTAATTTTTATATTTTTGCGTCATCATAGAGGAAGCTTTGTAGTGGTGACAAAATCCAGTTTCCAAAAAAAGTTGTTTTTGCTTCCTCATAGAGGAAGCTTTGTGGTGGTGACAAAATCCAGTTTCCTAAAAAAGGTTTTTTTCAACATATTTTAATGTCAATATATCTAACATAATGTTCTGAAAAAATTGTCCGTGTGTGTGTGTGTGTGGGTGGGGGGGGGTGTATGTCACGATCCAGCAATTTCTTGAAAACGCGTAGAGATAAATTGATGAAATTTTGCATAGTTATTTCATTATACACGTAGTTGAATTTCTTACAATGGTTTAACAAAATATTTAATTTTACAAGTTTCATGTTCTTTTATAATTTTCTTAAAATTCATTTTTTCACTATAACTTCGCAAATAATCAAAATTCAAAGATGATGTAAGGAAAACGTAGATTCCTTGTGTCGAAACGAATCGATTGACCTATATTATTAATGCATTTCATTAAAAAATAACAAAGTTATGGTTAATTGTATTTTCAAAAATTAATTTTTCAACTATAACTTTTCAAATAATCAAAATTTTGACTTGACGTAAGGAAAATAAATGTTCCTTGCATCGAGACGAATCGATTGGTCTATAATATTATTTCATTTCATTGAAAAATAACAAAGTTATGGTTTTATTTAATTGAAAAAAATTAGTTTTTCAACTATAACTTCTATAATATTCAAAATTCGAAGCTGACGTAAGGAAAATAAAGGTTCCTTACGTCGAGACGAATCAATTGACCTATAAGATTAATGCATTTCATTGAAAAATAAGGATGTTATGGTTAATTGTATTTTAAAAAATTAATTGTTCGACTAACTTTTCAAATAATCAAAATTTTGACTTGACATAAGGAAAATAAATGTTCCTTGCATCGAGACGAATCGATTGGTCTATAATATTATTTCATTTCATTGAAAAATAAGAAAATTGTGCTTTATTGTAATTTTTGAAAATGAATTTTTTGAATATAACTTCTCAAATAATCAAAATTTAATGTTGATGTAAAGAATAATTAATGCTTTCTCTATGAGGAAGCAAATCATATTTGCTTACAGGAAGCAAAGTGCTCATTGAATGAGCACAAAAGTTGATACAACTTCACAGCTAGTTGAATATATTTCAAGGGGAATATATATAATGTGATGTCAAGTGATCAAAGTTCTTTTTGTTATTAACCAAATTTTTACTATTTCCGTTTAATTGATTTAAGTTTGATTCGATTTTTTGTTACCTGTTTCTCACCTATTTTTATTTTTAAAAAATAAAATCTTTTTGTTATCTATTATCTATATCTAATTTTGCAATATCTAACAAATATGTTATTTATTGCAGAATGTGAACGGTCGACTTTTAACTATTAAAACCACAATCTATTCGACCGGAAATGAAAAGGAAGGGATTATTCACAACGTACAGATCATTTCCGAAGGAGAAAAAGTGATAGATTGGTCAGTAAACTCCCTTATCTGGAACGGAGAACAATTAAAAAAGCGATTGGTTACAAATGCGCCTCATTCTAGAAACAATCAATTTGGAAACAGCCAATCTATAATAGTAAACTCTGGTTCTGGAATTATAACTACAGGTGGAGGTGCTGTAATAAATTCAGGTGGAACTAGTATTATAAACAGTAACCTAGGCGGAATGATTATACAAGAAGTAACTTTATAAACAACTTATATCGACTACGGATGGACCAAAAAATACCTTGAGAATATATAATAAACGATTACCAAATTAATATCAGTGATAATTAAACAAAAAGACTTGAATTCGAAACATTATAAGACATATACATATATATATCCAGAAAACTTAAAAATTGTATCTGACTATTATATTTATAACTGTTTAAAATACAATATAATAAATATTAATTTTCTATAAAAATTTAATAGGTCATTCAACTTCTTTAAGGACTAGCAATCAGATAATTATTATTAATATTCCAAAACAAATAAAAAGGTACAAAATTAATAAATAACGTGATTCCTACTTGATATTGAATAATTTTAGGCCGTTAAAATAAAATTATTTAAATTTGAAGACAAGTATATTTAATTATATCAAATTTTGAAAAATTTTCAGAAATTTTAAGAGTTTTAACGAAATTTCAAAGGATTTTAAGTAATTTAAAGGGAAGAAGGAATAAGGAATTTAAAGGGATCTTAAGTAATTGTAAGGAATATCACGAAATTTGAAAGAATGTCACGAGACTTAGTAAAATTGTTACTAAGTATTGTTACTTTAAAATATTAGAACAAATACAAATTGAAATACATTGCATCCTAAGTTGAATACGTGTCTTTCAATATTTATCTTTTTGTTCTACCAAGTAAATAAGTATGAATAATTTGCATATTGACAAAACAAAATGTGTTATTATCAACGATATGCCAAAAGAAAATACGTGTCTTTCAATATTTATCTTTTTGTTCTACCAAGTAAATAAGTATCAATAATTTACATATAGACAAAACAAAATGTATGGCAAAATCAACGGTATGCAAAAAGAAAATACAGTTTGCAATATTGAAAGTTAAAATTTTAAACCTGGAGTGTTACTGAACAACATCAAACGCAGTGAGACGTCAAATTATCACTTCAGCCAATAAATAATCAGTTTGAATTCAGTTCTTTTTCAAATTCAGTATGAATAAAAATTTAGAGATCATTTTTCTCTTACTGATTCATTCCCTTTTTGTAAAGTCAGGTAAGTTTATTTTTTAAATTATTTTATGTAATATAATTTTAACTAATAATTTTACTATTTATTTCCAGAATTACGAGATCTTTACCATTTGAATTTAAACCACCAACAAGCAGTGAACCAGTTAGATAAGCAAGGAAAAAGACCTATACTGCAAAACAAATTCGGATTTAAAAGTAAGAAAATAAAATACGTATTCATATGTAAATTACAAAAAATATTTTTTTCAAATTTTTCTCTAGATCGAGAAGCTGAGAATGCTAAAATACTTGATGTAGTATTGTTGATTCAGGAAGGAAATATTCCCGCAAATGTCAGAGTCCTTAATACTACATATAACACTCAGGTGAATCTATAAAATAAGTTTTTATTAGCCTTTTTTAACTTTAAGGGTGTTATATTCTAACTTCTAATTCCAAATTCAATTTCCTCATTTTACTCCACAAATAATATAAGTAGATATTTTTTCGCCCTGTGGAATTATTCACTTTTTAAGTAAAATTATACCCTGAAAAATATCAACAAATTGGTATAATACAAAAATTTAAGTATATTTTTTTACAAATCATTAAAATTTAATTATTACAAACATTTTTTTAGAAAATCAATGGCCGCATCCTGACATTTTATGATACAACCTACGTACAAGGCAATGATGAAGAAGGTTCCAAAAATCGAGTAAGAATTATTTTGAAGCCCTTCGCTGAAGAAAACAAGACATTGACAGATTGGTGGATTGATTCTTCTAATTGGAAAGGTGATATCATAATATCAAGATTAACTCATTATCGTCTTTGGGGAAATGGAAAAAACTACAAATTAGTTAAAAGATCAACCGCATACTCTATAACTATTAAAGGTTTACTCAAACAAACCTTATAATTTAAGTAGGTATACAACTTTTCGTCCTCATCTTAACGAAAAATTACTGAATTTTTAAAGCTTAAATTACAATTTAATATTTCTAATTTGAAGAGTGTTGGGTTCAAGATCTGATCTGAAAATTCAAGTTCTTCACTTTCCTTAACAAATATCGCAATTAATTTCAATAATAATTATACGTATAATTCAAGATAATATATATTATAATTATATAATTATGTGTGATTTGAAAAAATTTCTGAAGATTTAAAAAAATCTTTAAATATTTCAAAAGCTTTGAAGGTGTTTAAAAGGATTTAAACAATAATTAAAATTTTGTACTAATAGTTCGTTGATTTAAAAATGAAAAGTTCCCTTCTAGATATTTAACCTAATGATTAAATAAATTTAATTTATTTAAATAATTACTTAACTAATTATTTAATCATTTACACAAACAAATTTTTAAAGAACTATTTACAATGAAGAGGGAATGTGATTCTAAAATTTTAAATAACTAATAAAGCATTTTTAGTTAATTATTTTTTCTCTCCGAATCGATATGAAATCTTATCTCCATTTTTTCAGAAAAAAAAAGAAAATTTACATACTGTATAAAAATATTGGAATAATATAATCCACAATCTATTATGCTTTTCATTTCCTTTCGGCACTCGATTAAAATACTATACAGCTTTTTATGAGTACTAGAAAAAACGTATTTGAACGTAAATATCATATTTGAACTTGAATGTTAAAACTAATATGTAAATATCACAGTCTTTACAGAGAGGAGGAACCGTTTATACTGGTGTGCGGAGTGTATCCAAGTCTAGAGTTTAAAAGCGGAGAAATTTCGCTGACCTCTGAACTCGAATTGCTTCTTTTACTTTGGCTGAATCCTAATCTTTTTAGATTATAACACCAATCCAAACGAAACTTTTCTCGACGACCCCATCGTTGATATACTAAAGCATTAAAAAATGCTTGCAAAGGATTTGTGACTGCCTGTAAAATAAATATTTCCGACAGTCAAGTACAAATTAAATCATGAGTAATAATTAATTAATAATTAATTCATGAAATTACATTTTAGAATTTGACTTAAAGGCGGTGGATCTAAGTTCCAATCTCAAAATTTGAATTCTTCATTTTACTTAAGAAATATTACTGACCATGATGTACCATAAAACAACGATAAGTTTTACGGGTAACTGGAACCACAAAGTCCATAATAGAATTCCGTTAATGAGATTTGGGATCCAGCAAGCGTAGTAAGCGAGATTCGTCAAGGCAAACTTGAGTCTGACAGTCTGCACCAATTTTCTTTCTCGGTTCGTCATTTGTGCTAAGCTACACGTCACAGCATTTTTCAGATCCTTTGTGGACGAAATGTATAATACTGGATTAACTATCATCACAATCGCCAGTAGAACATATGTGACACAGTAGTTTGGAAGAATTCGCATTAAAGCTGTTGACAGAGACGTTAAGCTGTGGCAGCTGTGAATTAAAATTAAAATTTAAGATTTTGGTCGCCAGCAGTTCTAATTTAAAAATTCAATTTCTCCACTTTATTTAAGGGTGTTGGAGCCAAGTTCTAATATAAAAATTCGATTTCTTCATTTTCCTCATCAAATATTAAATTTTGAATTTTTTCCCTCTGTAGAATTAATCAATTTTTAACTAGAATTATGTATACAGAGCGAGAAAATATCTAATTCAAATATTTTTTAAGTAAAATGAAAATATTGAATTTTGAAGTTAGATTTTGAATTCTTCGTTTTATGCAAAAAGTATCGAAATATTATTTGAAAAATAATTATTATATTTGAAAAAAGATTAGCGCTACAGAGTGAAAAAATATTTATCTATAATTTTCGTTGAGTAAAATGGAGAATAGAATTTAGAGTTACTTGGGTCCAACGCCCTTAACGAGTACTAAAAATAGACATTTTTTCGCACTTCAATAGAGAGGTAAATTTTTTTAAAATATACTTTTACCTACAGAGCGGAAATTAATTTTAAGAGATTTAAATTTTAAACGTTTTCATGGAATTTCAAGCGATCTTCAAGAATTTTAAATAATCTCAGAATTTTAAGATATTTTGAGGAATTTCAACAGGAAAAAATATTTTTTTAATGTTAATGGTGTTTTTGTTCTTTCAAGAGATTTTAAAAGTTTTTTCCGGAATTTTAAAGGTTGTTATGGAAATTTTAGGCATTTAAAAATATTTCGTGGAAATTGAAGGGATTTAATGGAATAGAAAAAAATTTGTAGAAATTTAAAAAAATAATTACAATATTTGTTAAGTAAAATAAAGAAATCGAATTCGAATTCCGTTACTTAAACTGAAATTCAAAGAGGAAATTAAAATTAAACTTACTTTGCATCTGGAACGTATAAAATGACAAGCCCAAAAATTGTCAGAATCGCTGGGCATATCCAGGCAATGCCGTGATACCATTTTGGATGACCTGATCTTTCCGCAAGTAACAGTTTCATATCTACTGCATAGCACAATGTCCAAATCCAAGTCGCCATATAAAAATATTGTATCCATGCCTGGAATTTTATTTTGAAAGTTTGATCTCTTCGTTTTACTCAAAAAATTTTAAAATTAGAGGTATTTTCGCTCCGTAGAGAAATTCTTTTTCGAAAAATAAGTATGGATAAAGAGCGAAAAAATGTTCACTTTTAAGGGCGTTGGACTAAAATGTTAAACTCAAAATTCTATTCTCCATTTTACTCAACGAAAATTATAGATAAATATTTTTTCGCTCTGTAGCGCTAATCTATTTTCAAATATAAGACTGCGTACAGAGCGAAAAAATATTTAATTTCGATACTTTTTGCATAAAACGAAAAATTCACAATGTAACTTAAAAATTAAATATTTTCATTTTATTGTAAAAATATTTGAATTAGATATTTTCTCGTTCTATACGCATAATTCTGATTAAAAGTTGATTAATTCTACAGAAGGAAAAAATTCCAAATTTAATATTTGTTGAGTAAAATGAAGAAATCGAATTTGTAGATTAGAACTTGGTTCCAACACCCTTAAGCTCAAAATTCCATTCTCCATTTTACTCAACTAAAATTATAGATAAATATTTTTTCGCTCTGTAGCGCTTATCTTTTTTCAAATATAACACTGCGTGCAGAACGAAAAAATATTTAGTTTCGATACTTTTCACATAAAATGAAGAATTCAAAATTTAATTTCTAAATTCAATATTTTAATTTGACTTAAAAAATATTTGAATCAGATATTTTTTTCGCTTTGTGTGCATTATTATAGTTAAAAGTTCATTAATTCTATAGAGGGAAAAAATTCCAAATTTAATATTTGTTGAGTAAAATGAAGAAATCGAATTTTTATATCAGAACTTGGCTCCAACACCCTTAATACATTTAACGTAAAACGAAAAGTTCTAAATCTAACTTCAAAATTTAATGATTTCATTTTCCACAAGAAGTATTAAAATGAAAGGTTTTTTCGATTTGTACTCATAATTCTATTCAAAAATTAAGTACATATAAGTACAGAGCGAAAAAATATCTAAATATAATATTTGTTAAGGGGGTATTCTAGTCTAGAATTTTGAAAAAATCAATTAAAAAGTAGAATTAAAAAATAGAAAATAATTTTCTATTTTCTATTAATTTCTATTTCTATTAATTTCTAATTTCTATTTTCTATTAGAAAACAGAATTTTAAGACTAAATTAGGTCCAACGCCTTTAACAAGTAACGAAATCAATTTTCAAAGTATTTTTCATTCAATTTGGAATGTCAGGTTTACCGAAGAAAGAGTGCAAAATATTATGCTTGTAGTGTCATCTTCCATTGGCATAATGCTTTTAAAATTGAGCCACAATGCTGATCGGATGAAAACGCCTATAATAAATGAAGTCAACTCAGATTAAAAAGGTTTGGAAAATTTTTAATTAAGATTTTAAATTTGGAACTGATAATAAATTATTATAAATTGATATCAAACCTAAGGAAGCAAAAAGGTCTGCTATAGCAAGCCATATTATAATTTGTCGACCTCTTGCCCCAGAAAAAGTTTGCCACCGATGTCCAAAATTTGTCTCTTCTCGTGGTAGCACCTGAATTTAAATAAATTACATACGTAAATTACCAGAATTTAAAATATGTAGTATATCAACTATGTCACAATTTAAATCATCAACAAAAAAAATATTTTTTTTTAATTGAATAGGGAAAGACTGTGATGACTGAAATCTTTCGATTTTGTAAAAGTTGATGACTTTGGGTACCTTTGATGACTCAGGGTACTTTAGGGACCAAATTTTGAAAATATAGGGGACATTAGGGACCTCGAAATATTATATAAGACCAGTTATTATGATATCTGCGTTTCTTATAATTTTTCTTCATCTTTTTCAAAGGAAAGCTTCTTATTAAGGGTGTTGGAGTCAAGTTCTAAACTAAAAATTCTATTTCTTCATTTTTCTCACCAAATATTAAATTTGGAATTTTTTCCCTGTGTAGAATTAATCAATTTTTAATTAGAATTATGCGTACAGAGCGAGAAAATAACTAATTCAAATATTTTTTTAAGTAAGATGAAAATATTAAATTTTGAAGTTGGATTTTGAATTCTTCATTTTATGCAAAAAGTATCGAGACTAAATATTTTTTCGCTCTGTATGCAGTTTTATATTTGAAAAAAGATTAGGGGTACAAAGCGAAAAAATATTTATCTATAATTTTCGTTGAGTAAAATGGAGAATAGAATTTGGAGTTTCACACTTGGGTTCAACACCCTTAAACATAAAAAAGTGAACTTTAAATGAAGAATACACATTGCTATTATAAAATCTTACCTGATAGATAGCGCCAAGAATTCCCATCGTAGAAGATAGCATACACACAGTGTTATAAGCATCCGTATTAAATTTTTGCATTATTAGATTGGACATATCCGATTCATTATTAGAATGGCAGCAGAAGGTTTGTATCGTTGGATCGGCCATGATTTTCTCTACGTCGGCGAGATGTGTAGATTCCTTAGTATATATTCTGATAAAAACGGACCTTAAAAAGCATTTGAGATAAGCCCCATCTTATCTTGGAAGACTTTCCTTACACTTACTAGCGACTCGTCTCGCCTATTTCACGTGCTTCACTTCTTGTTCAAACTCTCGAGAAATTATTATCTGCTGCATATATATTTATTATCAATGTCATATTTAAGACGCGAATGATTTATGTTGTAAAATATGAGGTGAGTTTTTGCGGCTGGGCTTCTTTTCTTTCGCAAAGCCCTACAACAGCTTCAGTTCAGATTCATATTCTTGCCATAAAATGAGCTACTGGTAAAACAGGTTTTATTGATGTGTTATATGGAAGGAAAGAATATTAGAAATTTGAGATGGAGAGAGAAAATAAGACATCACTTATGTGATTCCTTGTGTTTATTTTTAGGGAAAACCAGAAGTTCTTGAATTATGTATTTTTTTTTTTTTTCATTTTTAAAAAGATTCCAAAAGACTTCATGGGATTTTTTAAATTTCGAGTGTTACAAAGATTCCAAAGTATTTAAAAAGTTTCCAAAGGATTTTAAGAGATTTCTAGGAATTTTTGAAAATTTCAAATGTATAAAAAATTATTCAAATTTTAAATTTCTTGAAATAGAAGAGTCTGTAATTCCTTTTGTAAAATTCAAGAAATTCCAAAGGATTTCAAGGATTTACGAAATGTTACTTAACAGAGATTCCAAATAACTGAAAATTACTTTCAAAATTTAAAAATAAATAAATTAGTTTACTTCAGTCCTTTTGAAGACTTAAGGGCATTGGATCCAAGTGTTAAGCTCAAAATTCCATTCCCCATTTTACTCAACGAAAATTATAGATAAATACTTTTTCGCTCTGTAGCGCCAATCTTTTTTCAAATATAAGACTGCATACAGAGGGGAAAAATATTTAATTTCGATACTTTTTGCATAAAACGAAGAATTCAAAATTTAATATTTTCATTTTAGTTAAAAAATATTTGAATTAGATATTTTCTCGCTCTGTACGCATAATTCTATTTAAAAGTTGATTAATGCTATAGAAGGAAAAAATTCTAAATTTAATATTTGTTGAGTAAAATGAAGAAATCGAATTTTTAGATTAGAACTTGGCTCCAACACCTTTAAGGGCGTTGAACCCAAGTGTTAAACTCAAAATTCCATTCTCCATTTTACTCGACGAAAATTATAGATAAATATTTTTGTGCTCTGTAGCGCTAATCTTTTTTCAAATATAAAACTGCATACAGAGCGAAAAAAAAATATTTAATTTCGATACTTTTTGCGTAAAACGAAGAATTTAAAATCTGACTTCAAAATTCAATATTTTCGTTTTACTTAAAAAATATTTTAATTAGATATTTTTTCGATCTGTACGCATAATTTTAGTTAAAAATTGATTAATTCTACAGAGGGAAAAAATTCCCAATTTAATATTTGTTGAGTAAAATGAAGAAATCGAGTTTTTAGATTGGGACTTGGCTCCAACACCTTTAAGGGAACATCTGGCGTCAGGTTTTATTGTTTGATGTAATGCAAATATTATTATCTGCTCTGTAATGTAACTTTAATATATGTAACTACTATATCTTAAATTCTCAGATGCTTCTGACGGACAATATCAAACTGATTCAGAGAAATTAATTGCAATCAATATTTACTCGTCATTGCACGAAACTTTAAGAGACTGAAAAGATTTTAAGTGGTTTTAGGGAATTCCAAAGAATTTTAAGAGATTTGAAGATATTTTAAGTGGTTTTAAGAAAATTCAAGAGTTTAAGGATTTTAAAAGAATTATAAAGATTTCCAAGGCTTAAAAAAATAATGAAAAAAATAAAGAAGTTTGCAAGCAGTTTTAAGAATATTTTTGAAAAATCCGCAGAACAAATTTAGTTTTATATATATAATAAATTACAAGTTACAATAAATATAAATCTTCAGACGATATTATTTATTTCTACCATAATTGAGGTCTGTCTCCAACAATAAATTATTCAGAACTTCCTCCGTCGCTATTGTTTTGACTATCGAAAACGTCTTTCGGATCTAAAAATATATAAGATCAAATTAATCTTCTTAATTATTAGATTAAGGGTGTGATCCAAGTTTTTACCTCAAAATTCAATTCCCTTATTTTATTCAAAAAATATTAGAATTAGATATCTTGTCGCTCTCTACACCCAGAAAAAAAGTTTATTTGAATCAAATAAACGTATATTTGTTATAGAGCCAACTAAAAAATATCTTTGAATTAAATAAAATTTATTTGATTCAAAGAAATTTTCTATTTAATTCAAATAAAAAATTTCTTTGAATCAAATAAATTTTATTTAATTCAAAGATATTTTTTAGTTGGTTCTATAACAAATATACGTTTATTTGATTTTCGAATATTTTTTTCTCAGTATAGACAGACTCTTTTTTGAAATAGAAATAAGGGCACAGAGCGAAAAAACTTGGGTCTAAGAGTCCTTAATATAAAATTCCAAAGAACTCACCGATTAATCTCAGTCTATTACTTTTCTGCATTTTCCATTATTATCGGGCCTGTAACCATCTGGACATCGACTTGGTGCATCAATAATGTTCCTATTGTCAATAATAGGGTCTTTAGCCTTTCCAGATATCGCATTTTCCTTCAAATCTTTTTCATCATTTAAATCCTGAGACACCTGAATATTTTCAGGTAATATATTTTCCGTTTCAGCTTTCTTTATCTAATTAAATTAAATTAAATTAAATCATGTAAAAAACTAATTTTCAATTATACTTATAAAATCTTAAAAGCGCTGGATCCAAGTTCTAATCTTAAAATCTGATTTCCTCATTTTACTTAACAAATATTATAATTAGATATTTTTCGCTCTGTAGACATACTTATATTTGCAAAATTAATACCACTACAGAGCGAAAAAATTCTTGTTACAATATTTGTCATGTAAAATGAGGAAATTTAATTTTAAGGCGAGAATTTGGATCTAATACCCTTAAGGCCAATTATCAGTTATCAGATCTCTGCCTTTGCTATATTTATTGAGATAAAAATACTTTAGTATAATTTCTTTAATTTTAGAAATTTCAACTCGATATCTGAATAAATGTAGAAATTTCATTGGAAGGAAAAAAATTCCGGTAAGGTAGGGATTAGATAACAATAACTGATGCATGGCCTTAAGCTTATCAGAAAAAATATATTTTCTAAATTTCACACAAAGTAAACAAAATTGTACCTTGGCATCAATATCATTTGGGAAGAAAATTTCGTCAGCTATCAAGTCACTTTTCTCGTCCATTGCATTAATAGATTGAATAAGAACAAAAACAAGGAGAAGAATCGCAATTTTTTGACCAGTCATTTTCAAATGCTTTAAATTCTGAATAATATATAATAAAACTTGAAAACCAATATATTATTGAGAAAAAATGTGAAGAATCTGCTTTCTTGAGTGAACACTTAATTCTGACTGATCGCGGAAATAACATAACCGACCTCTATCAATGTTGATAATAATCTTATTGATAAGTAAATTCAGACTCATAAAAAAACAATGTGACAATACGCAATAATCAATTTTTTGAGATATATTTTTTGATATAGGAGCAAAGAAAAAAAATTAAATTTTATTTAATTCAACGAAATTTTTTCTTTGAGCCAAAGAAAAAATTTATTTGAATTAAATAAAATTTTTTAATAAATTAATTAAATAAAATTGAATTAAATTTTCTTTGAGCCAAAGACAAAGTTTATTTGAATTAAATAAAATTTATTTATTATTATTCAAAGAAATGTTTTCTTTGGCCCTATATTAAGGAAATGTTTATTTGATTCAAAGAAACTTTTTTCTGGGTGCAGTAATTATCTAATATTAATTATTATTTTGCCAGATAAAAGGTCTAATTATTTTTTAAGGAAAAAAAATGCGAAGTGTAAACATAACATGAAAAATTAGAAATTCGATTATTGTTATAGATAATTTTATCAAGAGACTTTTTACAACATGAGTTCATTATTATTAATTGCTAATGAATTGCATGATGGTATCATTCAATTTCTGATTAGATAGATAAATTCTTCAAGCTGTGTATATACAAGTGTATTGTATACATGCTGAAGAATAAGTGTATAAACTTCTTGTATATTCTATTATTCTATATAATTTTATTATCCAAATTTATTATATAAATTAAAAGTTTATAAGAACTTGTCAGTTTAAAATTTATACAAAATATGTTATTATTGTCATATCAAGGGATTTTATAATGTCTTATTTTGAAAATGTAGAAATATTTCTATATAATATAATATATTTGATATAATATAAATATATTTATAATATAATATATAAATATTAAATATTTATATATTTATTATATATATAAATGTAGAAAAAAAATTATTCGACGATTTTAAAAGGATTTTAAAATTCATTGTGGAATCTTAAGGGAATTCAAACAATTTTTATTATTATTTTTTTAACTTCCTGGCATTTTTAGAAATTTTGAATTTGCACTAGAAATTTTTTGATCGAAAAATTTAAGACGCGCATCGCGAGCGAATAAATAGTAACAAAAGACATGGGGGTTACTATAGAATTGTCAAATTTCATAGTTTAAAATCAACCTCCTATTACAAACTTGGAGAAATTATTCCGTTTTTGATTATTCCTCAAATTTACTGAAACACCAGTTTTCGGATGAAAATAATAAATGTTTTTCAAAAATACTTCAGAATTCAAAGAAAATAATGGGTATTCAAAATTCAAAAAGGTATTTTAATTTTTCAGTTGAAATCTATACGTTTGTCTAGAAAAAATTATATTTTATTGCAATCAATGATAGGAACGAGACAGGAGATGAGATAATTTCAAAAAAATCATTGGAATGCGTGAAGGATATCATCGCTTTTTTAAAAGAGCGTAAGTTCTCTTTATTAAATTTTTTTTTCAAAAAAATTGAACAAATGAGATAATGAGATAACATTTTTTTTAGAAGAAAATTATTTTTTTTTGTAGACGTTTTTTTGGTTTCCTTTAAAATCTTTCACTACAATCACAAACGGAAAATTTTTTAAATATATGTATTACAGATGCTCGCGAGGAGGGATTATTTCGGCGATCAGGCCGCCAAAATTTGAGAAAAAAAATTTTGCTAGCATTGAAAAAAGGGGAAAAAACACATTTTGATAATGACACCGATACTGTTTTAGAATCTGCTGCAGCTTTACGTCTCTATTTAACTCATTTGAAAAAACCGGTTATCCCCCTTAGGGTGCAGGAACTTATTCTTGGTCAGTTTCATTCAGTTTTATCATTCTCTGATTTTCAAGTCGATAACTTACTATCAAAAAATTACGTAGCGAAAAAAATTCAATTCAATGACTGCATTTTACGCAAAGTAAAATGAAGAATTCGAATTTTGAGGATAGAACTTGGATTCAACGCCCTTAAGGGTGTTGAGCCAAGTTCTAATCTAAAAATTCGATTTCTTCATTTTTCTCACCAAATATTAAATTTGGAATTTTTTCCCTCTGTAGTATTAATCAATTTTTAATTAGAATTATGCGTACAGAGCGAGAAAATACCTGATTCAAATAGTTTTTAAGTAAAACGAAAATATTCAATTTTGAAGGTAGATTTTGAATTCTTCATTTTATTCAAAAAGTATCGAAATTAAATATTTTTTCTTTTTGTACGCAGTCTTATATTTGAAAAAAGATTAGCGCTACAGAGCGAAAAAATATTTATGTATAATTTTCGTTGAGTAAAATGGAGAATGGAATTTTGAGCTTAACACTTAGGTCCAACGCCCTTAAAAATTGTTGAGAAAATAATTAAAAACATTTTAATCATTTTTTGCATAGCTGACAATCCTGGAGTGGAAGCACAGGAAGTTGCGCGTGATGCTTTGGGATTAATTCGTCAAGATATTAGTGGACGTCATGGAGAACTTTTAGCTAATATTTTAGGCCTTTTGAGGCACCTCACTTTATCAGCTCCACCCTCAGAATGCTCAGAATTGCACGGATCTCCTCTTCCTATTGCCCTACTTCCTGTTTTCTTCAATCTGACGGTCGAACTTTACATATATTAAAAAATGAAATATTATACGGGACTTTTTCAAATTTTTTAAAAACGAGAAAAAAAATAAGTTTGATTTAGTTTTGAATCCGAAACCGGAACGTTTGAATCCAGGCCAATGTAGAACTTTTTTTTCTTGTTTTCTAAAAATTTAATATAGGTCAAAACAATATCTTTATTGTCTATTTTTGTTTAAGTGTATTAACATTTATATTTTTTAGCCAGCTGACCTCATGAAGTGGAGACAAGTTGCAACACGATTTAATGAACTAATTAATGAAGCTCCAGAACAACTACGATTGGAATCACGTTCAGAATCATCAAATATGCAAACTGTTAGAAAAGCTTTAATTTTTTTCATTAAAATTTTTTTATTGGGTTGAAATTTCAGACGTCTACTCAGATGAATTTTTTTTTACATCAAAGATTTCTCATCAACAATGAAAAGTATTGTTTGAAAAAACATTTCCCATGCTTTCTTTTGTAATAAACAAATTGTTGTAAATAAAAAAATTTTTTTATTGAGAATTTTTGGAGAAAAAAAAATTCGCCTGGGTAGACGACTGAAACTTCAGTCCAATAATTTCCTTTCTTGTGTGATTTTTAATTTAGTAAAATTGTAAATTTGTTAAAATAATCTTTTTTCCTAATTACCAGTTACCAAACCCGGAAGAAACTGATCAGTGGAGAAGAATGCAAAATATTTCTTTTCTTTACCCGGTTATCACGATGGTTAACGGCAGAAATGGTTGTAAGATTACTTAAAAAATGCTCATTCTATAATTACTTGAAAATTAAAATTAATTTATAGAAATTGAAGTTAGGTAATTCAAATTAAATACGTGAGTTCTTTTTAGATCCAGTTGGAGAAGATGCCCCAGTTTTTCTTGCCCCCCTTCATCGACCGCCACCGGGCAGACTTCATTTAGCTATTTCAAATCCGACAAGCTAGAATCATGAATATTTCGAATAATTGAACTGACAATTTTTTAAAACTAATAAAAATAAAGTTTATCTTAAGGGCGTTAAATCCAAGTTCTAGCTTCAAAATTTTAATTTCTCATTTTACTCAAAATATATTAGGATTACATTTTTTTGCTTTGAATGCATAATTCTATTTAAAAAAAATATCTAATTACAATATTTGTTAAATAAAATAAATAACTCGAAGTTTGGCGTTAGAACTTGGACCCAACGCCCTTAATTATAAAATATTTTTGTCTCACGTTCAAATGTCTGTTTAAGTTACATTTGTAAATTAATAAATTTGAAAATAGAAAAAAGTGTAATCTGTTCCAAAAAATTATTCTACTTCTAATTAATGGAAAAGTCGAGTTTAAGTGACAAGAAGATTTATTTAAAAAATACAATTTTTTCAGTAATACGAAAACTATTTTCTAATAATACAAATGGTCTCCAAAGTGTATATATTATCCATTATTTGTGCAGTTTATCTCAAGTCTTGATTATATTTGCGTTTAAGGTAAAAAATACTATCTCAGGCTTTAAACTTTAAACAAATTATCAAAACTATTAGCATGTGCTATAACTGACAGTCAATCGTAGATCAATAAAAATAGTGAATAATTATAACGAAATATAATAGAAGTTTAATTATATTCTCAATTATATTTATAAGAGCTCTATATAAAATATAGTTTATCAAAGTAACATGAATCTCGAAACGTTTCCCTGATACAGTTGTACTGTGTGCGTTAATATTTATAAGAAGTATATTTATTTAAAAAAGCAAAATAGCACGGCTACATTTTTTATGAGTTTATATCTGTACGTATATACATACAGACTGATCTTAAGAATCACCATACAGTTTATATTGTATATATAATATAAACGTCCTGCCAAAAACCAAACAAAAAAGTCAAGAAATTTCAGAAGATTTCAAGATATTTTTAATGATTTTAGAGAAATTAAAGCGATTTAAAAAGATTTAAAGGATTTTAAAGAATTCCAAGAGATTGCGAAGAGACTTGAAATATTTCAAGAGATTTTAAGTTCGTCACTTATTTGCCTGGCTAATATGGATTTTTTTCTGACTTGAAATAAATCACGATTCAAAGTTGGCGCCAATTTGTTATGGACTCTAGAAATTATTAAACTCTATCTATTTTAATCGTTTAATAGTTTAAAAGCTACTGATCTCATTTCATGTTTTAAAACTCTAAATTAAACTTATTAAGTAATCATAACTTCTTTGTTTGGTTTTGCATAAGGAATTTATAAATATACAAGCTATATAACGAACTTAGAATTACCCTCTATACTTAACAGAAAATTTTTCCTTTTTAAAAATATTTCTCAGTGTGTATAAAGAAATTAAATACAGTTTTCAAAATTTTGTTGGATTTCAAACTGAAATCGAAAGTGTGAGTTTTACCTACTAGTCACAGTTTTTAAAATTATAACCTTATTTGTTTATAATTATGTATATTTAATCCTAAATCATCTTTTTAATCAAGTATTAAAATGTAGGCGAGAAAATCTCTTTTATAGAATTCTAATTTCCAGTCGAACGTGTCAGAGTTTCGATTGAGGTGATTCGATAGGATTCCTGGATACAGATATGAGTTCAGACCACCAGGAAGCTCTTTCCATTCCTCCAGGGTTACACCTGAAAGCTTCCTCAAGGTGTTCGTACACCTTTGATGGAATTTGACGCGATGGTTAGTTAAATGAAATCTAAATGATAAAAATAAGTTTTTCAGTTTTATATTTTGGCAAATTATTTATCCATACCTTTCCATCGGAGGCTCCTAAAACCGAATTGAGAATGAAGTCTGGTGGGGCAAGCGCATCAGCAATTGCCACAGCTTCAGGTTTCAACTGAGCTAATAGACTCAAAATACTCTCTTTCAAAAGATCCGCCATTTGGGTTCCCGAACAATAACCTCCTGTTGGATAATATAATAAAATTTATAATATTTTAAATATTTTTCCTCACTTGAAAAAACCTCTGTGAAAAAATATTTAATACAAAGAAGCTTTTTTTTTGTAAGTTTCTAGATATTACCTTGGTAAAAACTGGCCAAGTGCTTTTCAAGGCAGGTCAGTGAGTAAAGCAGAACCAGCTTTTCCAAAACGACTCTTAAATTCTTTACTCGAGGATTTGGAGGAAGCAAATTGTCTATTCTGGTTGTGCAGTATCTTATCACAATCATCTGAGAAACAAAAAAAGTGAAATAATGGAGTAAATAAAAGTACAGTTCTTATATTTCTGTTTTTATTTTTTAAATTCTTAGTTTACTTTTTGTAATTTTTTAAAAAA
This sequence comes from Synergus gifuensis, assembly GCA_904066015.1. Lineage (NCBI taxonomy): Eukaryota > Metazoa > Arthropoda > Insecta > Hymenoptera > Cynipidae > Synergus > Synergus gifuensis. The sequence continues at coordinate 60,595 of CAJFCO010018482.1, forward strand.
CACTTGAAATAACCAGCAATTTTTTTAAATCCGACATTTTTTGTAATTCTTTTGAAATAGTTTTAAATCGTTTAAAGTGTGTACATTGAAATCCCTTGGAATTCTTTAAAGTCCCTTAAAATATCTTTAAATTTCCTAAAATCATTTAAAATATTTTCTAATTCCTTAATGACTTTTTAAAATCCGATTAAATTCCATGAAATTACTTAAAATCTCCTGAAAACCTTTAAAGACTTTATAAATGATTTGATTATCTCGAACCTCTCCATAAGCCTTTGATAAATTGGCAGCCCTGTAGACCTGTGATTTGCTTCGCGCTGTGAAGTTGTCCAACCCTTCGGCGACTCCCTCGTCAAACTTTCGCTGCGTTTCAACCACCAACCACGTAATTAACCACTCATAAGCATCTCTGACGACTATGGAATCGATACCATTACTATTAATCACTCAGTGTGGATCAAATGTATAAAAACTCTTTCGTTGTTAAGAAAGTTAATTACTTGATTAATTACTTACACGCAAGAGACATCAGATCTTTCTTTCCATTTAGTGTGAATTTATTCTTTAGAATACTTTGACCGTTAAGAAGAAAATGAACGGAGGCGAGAGGACTTTCTGTTGCTGTTCCATTTTGTAGATCTGTCCACTGACGCAGAATCCAATTGCTTGTTTGTTGAACCAAAACGTTATTGTCTCCTTCATAGGTTACCGTTGGCTCGTGATTTGCTCCCATGTCGCCTAAATTAGCGGCTGGAAATAAACGACAAATCAGTAATAATTCTAAATTTTAATTAGAAGATTCAGAGTTCAGAAATAATTTTACCTTTATGATAGCCGTGACCTCCACAAGCTTCTCTGCATTCACGAATAGCATCTCGACAAGTCCACGTGATCAAAGGTTTGATGGCGGAGACAATTGAATGAATTTCAGATACAATTTGACTCTGAAAAACAAAACTTAATAAGAACTTAATTGAATGGAAAATTAATTAATTAAAATTTGCATTCATATTTGTATACTTTAACGAATTCTAAAATACTTATTACTTTTTCTAACAAAAATTTTTACAAGAATTACAAATATCTGATGATTCATTTTCTACTCACAAGGTTGGGTATATCTACACCCTCCATGGACTTTTCTACATTCTCTAGATACACATTTGTGAATTCCGACATGAAGATTCTGAAGACACAGGCAGCGGCTAAGTACGGAAACAATCTCCATTGCTGAAAAATAAAAGAGGTTCTAGTGTAGAATCAAATTTTGGAACGAGTAGAGAAATATCTTTAAGAATCTGAAACTTACATGAAGTTCATATTCGATTATCGGCGTCTCTTTTTCGTCTTTGGTTGTCAATGAAGAGGTAAATTGTTTCCGAACTGCAGCGTATCTAACAGCGATAACCAAGGCTGCACCGATTCTGTTTGTAGATTCTTGACAGATTCCCATCCGACCAGCGGATAAGTTTTCCAACACAGCACCAAGAATTCTCTGGGGATCGGAAAATGAGCTTTCATACTCCCCCTCTGGACTTACGTCTCCTGTTCTGTTTAATAGATTGGTTTTTGGTATTCTATAATTGTTAAACATGATAAACCTGAAATAGAATAATAATATGTCAATGTAAAAAACTCAAAAAACGATAAGCTTGCATTTGGTAAGAAAAATCTTCTTACCCGTTATCAATACCATTCAATCCTATTTTTTCACCAAGATCGCCCACAATAATTCCGGGATACGTCAGATACGTTTTTGAGTTTCTCACAGGAACTATGAAGGCATGTAAGCCGTGACAAACGTCGAGAGATACGAGTTGTGCAAATACGATCGCAATCGTCGCTGTTTTTCCTGAAAGAATTATGAAATATGTATCTAAGTTACAATTATTCGAATTTGAAAGGATTATTAGATTATTACCTAAGTTTCCCACCCAACATTTTGCGGCTTGAAAGTCAGGTGTGTGGAGAACAAACTCTTGTGACTTTGGATCGTAAGTCGCAGTAGTTCTCATCATCTTTGTGTTACTACCATGTCCGACTTCAGTTAAAGCATAGCATCCCAGCAACTTGAGGAGAGAAAAATAAAATATATTCACTCAATTATTTAAGGGGGTAAAATGGGTAAAATGAAAACTTTGAATTTTAGGGATAAATTTTGATAAATTTCTTAGAAATCTCTTAAAATGTTTCTAAATTCTTTGAAATAACTTAAAGTTGGAGAAAGAAATCTCTTTAAATTACTAACAATTGTTAGTTAATATAAATTATAAACCTCGTTAAGAAACGTTTTTCTTTTTAGATTTGAAAGAAAAATACCTGCTTAGTCCAAATGGCATTAAATATCGGGAGATGTCGTTCAGTACCCAAACTGAGAATTGTATTACCGAAGAGGTAAACTCCAATTGCTATTTTTACTGATAAGGAGGGATCAAACATAGCAGTCGCCTCATTCAATGTCATCAGAAAGCCTGTCTACGAAATAAAAAATTACGCATTGTTATCAAAAACAAAAAATAAAAAAATGATTTATTTATTGGTGCGATGCGAAACTACCTTAGTTCCGTAACTCTCTTGGTCAATATTTTTCGGTAGCAGTTTCTGATGATGCAGGCGGGCCAATTGTCTCGCGGCTCGCCTTTTTTGCTCATCGGCGTTTGGTGTGATTCCGCGATACGGATGAAATTCAGGATCGGATTCCATTGCCTTCCATAAATTTATCTATGAAAAAATTAAATTGGAAAAATCAAATTAAACTCGACCATAACAGTAACTATTGTCATTAAAAAAAGATGATTTTTTAAATAAAAACAGGTGAGAAAAAGTTGTAATAAATGGAAATATGAACTACAAAATTTGGATAAAAGCAAAAAAAAGAACTTTGACCTTCAATCCAAATCAATAAAATTTAAATTAAGAATTCAAATATTCAAACTTAAAATTTTTCTTAATTTTCAAAATAGAAACTTTATTTTAAAGTTTCTTAAAAAACCATAACAGAAATTTTAAAAATTAACAAGCAATTAAAATTAGTTTAAAAATGTACTTAAAATTCAACAGAATATATAAAAGAATTGATGACTTGAAATGATAAATGTTTGTTACTTTCAAATCCTCACCTTCAGTCGAATTTTATCAGGATCTTCCAAAACCATACGAAGATGTTTCCAGCTGAAGGTGGCCGACATGCGATATTTCTCAAGATCTCCTCCAGGAGGCAAGTCATCCATCCACTGAGCATCTTCTTGAAAAACGTGACTTTTTGTGTTCGCATACATTGCGGTTTCTTATTCTGAAAATATTTTTATTGATAAGTTAAATCTGAATCAAGTTTTCTTGTACGAAAATATCCTTTTATATTTTTTTACAAAATTACTGTAGTTTTGTTTATTAAAAATATGTATAAGCTTTTTCCAGTTTTATAACCACCGATAAAGAATTAAGCACAATTATCTTTACTGCCTAAATAAAATTCAGAAACTTATACGTATTACCAATACTTTTTAAAATTTTATTTCTGATTTTTTTCTAAATTAATAGAAATGTGTTGAATGATAGGTCTAACCTCAAAATTCAATTTCCTTAGTTTACTCAATAAATATTAGTATTAAATATCTTTTCGTTTCGTAGATCTACTCTTTTTAAAATATAAATATACATATATGTATAATTGTATATATTTAATATATGTAAATATTATACATATAATAAATATAAATATAAAGCTCAAGATTCAAAACGTTTCATTTTACGTGAAAAGTATTTAAAGTATATATTTTTTCTCTGTATACACATAATTCTACTCAAAAAGTGTGTACCAGTACAGAGCGAAAAATATCTAATTATAATATTTGTAAAGTAAAATAAAGAATTCAAATTTTATTGTTAAAAATTGGATCCAAAACTCGGGAAGAAGATACCAAAAAGTAAAATATTTATTATTTTTATTTACGTAATTTAAAATAGTTTAAAAAATGTACCGACTTTACTATAGTTCCCTCGTATTTCTTTTTATGAATCCAAAATCGAAAATTCAAGGTTTGTTGCGGGACACGCCCTCTTTAAAAAGTATATCAGTTGATACGATTAATACGACTCTAAAGTCTAACTAACTCTGCTTACACAAGGCTTATGGACAGCTACAGAATTTTAACGACACCCCCCCACCCCCTCCACTACTCTATCCACGTGGACTTTTGATATTTTATGAAAAAGTATTATTTTCGTAGAACGATGTGCAAGTACAATTTAAACAATTCGAATATATCTCGAGTGTATCTTGACTTATTTCAGTATATTTTTCGAAGATTTAATGTATTTAACCTTTGGATTCAAGGTCGACCCCTCCACTCTTGGACAAGCGTAGAATTTTGACATATCCCTCCCCCCTAAGCCACTAACTGTCCACACGTGGTGTAGGTAGGGATGGCATGGCCCCTCATTCAATTATGTCATCATGTCTGGGCCCCTGCAATTATATTCTCTTCGAGATTGATTATGTCACCCTACTTTCTAATCTAATCAGTACCACGAGCTTCATGAATTGATAATTAAATAATACTTGATAACAGATGCTATAATCGAAATCGTTGAAAACTAAAAATAACCATATAATTAATCGCAAGAATCTCTGACAATAATTTTTTAGACTAAAAAATTAGCCAACATTCATAGCTCAAGAGTTTATAAAATTGCAGTTTTTAACTCTACTCAGGGACAAAATTGAAAATTAATTAATTAATTAATTAATCTAAATTTTGAAAGAGCAATTGAAACACATATGATTCCGATTTAGAAAATCGGTTAGGTTCTATAAATAATATTATAGTTTAGAATTTTATTCATTTTATTTAATTTATTACTTTAAAAAAATGAATAGTACGTTTTCTCAAAAAATAACAATAAATATAGAAAATAGTTAAACAAAAGGGAAATAGATCTAAAAATAAAAGAAGCCTCGTCTGAGTGCCCGAATTTAATAAAATTGCACTTTTGCTTTTACCTTTGGTTTCTCGATCACACTCGAATTAATAAAAACGAATTAGTTTTTTTTTTTTTGCTAATGTGTATATTATAGAATCGACCATGGCGTTTCTACCGGTTGTGCAGGTGCTTTGTTTTCAAGACATTTAACTTCCTTATTAGTGCCTTATATTAACGTTACTCCAAATAACTGGCACAATCACCACTGAATCTGAATCATTTTACACGAAAATGTGACGGATTAGTAGTCAATATGTACACTTTTAACTACTTGCAGTTCGCCCAATCGGCCCAATCGATCAGCCTTGCGATACACAAACACGTTACACGACAAACCGTAAAACTATTATGTATATATATATGTATAACTTGCTACAGAAATATTTTTTATTTTTCATTTAGAGGGGGAACAATCCCCCTTGGTGCCACCCCTGGATACGGTCATGGATTATCGACGGCCCTGAGACTGCTCACTGACTTTCTTTTGGAGAAATTCTGCCATTTGCTGAAATTTGAATCGCGCACCAAATTTTGGCTAATGGCAGTATTTCTCTAGCCGATTGCCAATGTGTGCTACCATTGGTCAAAATTTGGCGCGCGATTCAAATTTCAGCCAACGGCAGAATTTCTCCAACGGAAAGTCAGTGAGCAGTCTCAGGGCCGTCGATAATCCATGATCGTTGCTAGGCAGGGTTGTGCAGTGACGCGTCACTCGAGGTTTTTTACGTAATTTACCTAAGTGAGGTATTTTACGTAAAAAACAGGTAAAATACCTAATAAATTACGTGCCAAGATGGCGGCTTATAGAACTATATATAACCTCACTTTTTTGAAGCTCCGTTCCAGTTGTCAACAAAGTTAATATTGTTAATTAATTAATTAACTAAGCATGTCTTCCAAAACTAAGCAAGAGAAAATAAAATCATACTCTGGACCATATATCCCGTGGAATAAATTAAATTTTCAGCGCTTACAAGAGAATAATAAGGTTGTAGCGAAATGTTTATTTTGCAATAAAATACAAAAAAATGTTGGATATAAGCGACTTTTGGGACACAGGTATGTATAAATAAGTGTAGAATAGTATTTTGGTTTATTTAAATATTTGAAATTGATTATGAATAATATTAATATCTTGTTCTAACCTCAAATCCGTAAATTTTTATAGTTTTTTTTTTGCGTTTGGTCTATTTTCGTTGCATCTACGGTTGATAAATATTTCTCGCAATCATACTTTATTATTATTATGAAATATTGTCTAATATAGTAAGCTGGAACTTGTTCATGTGTTTTTTCATTTGCGATTTGGAGAAGTTTTGTACTTATTGTTAATTTAGTATAATGATACATGAAATTCACTACAACAAACTTATGTGTACCATTTTAATCATTTTATTTAAGGAACGTTTGCTGTCGATCTTTTGAACACATTCAAATTCCCTAAAAGCACGAAAGGTTTTCATTTCAACGGTTCTGAAGAGGTTATGTTTGTAAGTGGGATGGAGGACTGCAAAAACGTAAAGTCCCGTATACGCGTAATTTACTCGGTGTAGAAAACTAGCTACGTAAAATACCTAGTAATTTACTGTAAAAAACTATGTAAATTACCTAGAGTATTTTACTTACCCATCCCTGTTGCTAGGGGTGGCACCAAGGGGAGGATTTTTCCCCCCTAGAAATGAAAAATAAAAAATGATAAAAAATTATAAAAATTAAAAAAAATAAATTCTCGAAAATTGTAAGGTATGTAATTTATTTTAACGTTACCTTCTCGGTAACGTTACCGAGAACGGGAATATTACTTCGGTAATATTACTCAGTAAGAACTCTATACTCGTGGCCCTCGTGGGTCGTGGCCCGTGGGGCTCGTGAGCAAAAATTTCTTGACATTTTGGTCATTTTGGAGACTCGAGTGTATTTTGTATTAGCGACACACAACACACAAGTTGCTTCACCATTTCATCATGCAACTATAACTGTTTAAGAAGGCATATATTTTTAAAATGAGGCTTTCTGTGTTCAAGGATAATGATCAAGTTTTATTTCTTGGCGAAGGGAACTTTTCCTTTGTTCTAGACTTATTTAGAAAGAATTTAAATATCAGTATCATCGCCTCTTGCTACGAGACTGAAGTTAAAAATGTTGCGAAAAGCAATATTGAAATCCTAAAAGAAAATGGTTAGTAATTTATCACGGTAAATTAATAATATTCCTGAATAAATAATTCTCTGAAAAATGAAATTTCAAATAATTTTAGGCGTACGAGTCCTATTAGGGGTCGATGCTACGAATCTGAAAGAATGTTCTGATTTAAAAAGCCAACTATTTGATAAAATAGTCTTTAACTTTCCACACGTAGGCGGAAAAATGCGAATAGAAAAGAATAGGAATCTTCTAAAAAATTTCTTTATATCAGCTGGAGATTTTTTAAAATCCAGTGGACAAATACTAATGACACTCTGCAATGGACAAGGTGGTACTCCAGCTGATAATCCCATAAGAAGTTGGAGCGACTCTTGGCAAGTTGTTGAAATGGCAGCTCATGGAAATTTCGTATTGACTGATATAGAGCCTTTTCAAGCCTCCCTTTTCAAAAATTATCTTAGTACTGGCTATCGAAATTTAGAAAAGCAATTCAACATCCAAGGCGCCCTCGTACACTTTTTTAAACGAATTAGTGAATCTGAAATTATGAAAATTGCCCCAAAAATTAAAATGAATTTAACGAATTTTGAAGGAACTTGGGAAGACATCAAGAGGATTGAAGAAAAGAAAAATATTTCTGATCCAATTGCTCTTTTTCCTTCAATCTTTGTATTCCATATGACCTTTTCTATAAACTCAGAATTCTCTGCTTCCAAATTTTATGAAGTGTTACGTAATTTCGCAGGACGAATTATAGACAATGTAGAATTTATTGACTCTTATAAATTTCCTGATAGTGATAAAGAAACGAGAACTTTTAGGATAAAATACATGTCTTATTATATTCCTTTGCACAGAAAACGCACCATCGATTTTCATCAAAATATTGTTGCAAAAATTATCGAGGATCATTTGAATGTACTGGTTACAAGATGATATAATTGTTAAATAAATTAGTTACTCTAGATTTTTACAAATGTCAGTTTAATGCGGTCTTTAAGAAACAATTTTTGGTATAATTTATGTCTTAGCTTGACTTGTTTTTTTTGTTAAAAATAGTCTTATATTGATCTCTGTACATATTGTGCATTTTCATTTTTAGGTTCTTCATATGAATCATCAATTTATTATTGATAAAATGATAACACTTAACAAAATGCAATTACTTAATCTTAAATTTACATTGATCTTAATTTACATTTATAGATAAAAACTTAATATGTACATCTTTGCTAATACATAGATATGAGGAGTGGAGTGAGAAAAGGGGGCTAGCGACCATAATCAAGAGATATATTGAAGTTCAAAGTTTTGCATTATCACGGGATCGAGTGCGAGGTGCCGATTTTAAGTCCTTGTTTCTTGTAAAAGTGAATTTGGTCACTAACTCTCTTTCCTCATTCCACGCCAAATATACAGAAATTTCTAATACTTGTCATTATTCAACGAATTTACAAATTTCTTCGTAAGGAACTCTTTTTAGAATTTCACCTGTTTTAAACTCTACGTCAACACAAAAGTCATCAAATCTTACTTTCTTAATTGTAACAACTGATTCAGCATGTTTTCCTGTAAGAATAAGAACTTCTCTCCCAATCGCAGGTATAACAGTTTCAAGATGTTCCTGATCCATTTTAATAACGTGACCCTCTACCTCTTCAGGAGATTTCAGCTTGACTTTACCCACAAAACAAGATTCATCCATAATGTCTGTAACAACACCTTTAGATTTATAGTATTGTTTCCCGAGCTTTTTTGTGGTGATTTTCACCACTAAACCTTTCCTTAACCAGCCTTGTTCATCCTTTGATTCTTTTTTGTGAAATTCGCCATCACTAATTCGTTCCTCTGACCTCTCTCTTTTTACACTAAGTTTCAGTGGAACAACTGGTATATTCTTCGGTTTTAATTTTATATTTAAAACTAAAGGTTCGTCGTCTTCGGTCCGAATTAATGGTGCAGGCTCTTTCGATTCATCGGATGCAAATTGACGGCCACTTTCTACTTGCTTCTCGATAAAAGCCATCATTCTTTCTTCTTCATTTCGGTCCATCTTCTCCTTTTTCAATTGTTTTTCTTGAGAAGCTACTGCCTCGGGATCACGATCGATGTAGGTTATAAACCATCCTGCAAAAGAAAATGAATAAGGATAAATTATTTTTCCAAGATATATACATAACTGCCATCGTTCTAAAAACGTCCTTAGAACATTTTTGGGACATCTGATATAGGGACCTTCCAAAAACGTTTCTAATATAGGCACATAAAATACAGAAAGGAATGAAATAATGAAACTTGTTACAAACCTTTCTCTGTTTCGTCTACAACACATTTTCCAGTACGTCCAAGCCATTTTACAAATCCAGTCAATGTAAGCCACATAGTTGAATTCATATGTATGTGACTTCTATCAGCGATATATTCTTGATAAACCCGATTTGCAGGTACTCTCTTTGTCCCAAATTGTCTACTTAATAATTTCAAAAACTCCTGACAGAATTCATTGGAGAATTGATCAATGTATTTGTGCGAATTGTCAGCAAATAGGAGAAGTTGTCTATGATGGGATTCTGACATTGTATGGCATTTGAATCCATTCTCGTCTCGACATTGTTTTTGACACATTTGACAGTACCATCGTAATTTCTGCAATCCTTTTGCTTTTATTTTGTTGGCGATATATTTTGGAGTTCCTACTTCGTGTTTACCCATTTAATAATTAACTTTTTTTCCACTTTTGAGGTTAAACTTTATGAAAAAAGTTAAACAACGTATACGCTATCAACCGATACAACAGACTATGTAGAATTGGCGGATTCCAACTTTAATTTATATTAAATTTCGGTTCTACCCACCAAGCAAATCTTCAGGTAGTAAATAACGACACAATTCAAGTAAAAGTGACAACAGTGAACAGTGAATGACATGAGTGAATGACAACAAGAAATGGACGTCGTTCTGACGTCATGATTCACGACTCTACTGCGCATGCGTCGCACTCGGTATCTGATTGGTTTCTATTCGATATTATTTTTATTGTTTATTACAAATAATGTCGTTTTAACTCCTAAAGATTTTTAGTTAATAAATATTTAGTTAATAACAATTTTTATAAGTAAAAATGTCATTATTTATAATAAAAAATAAAAATATTTTTTAGCATTTCAAACTGCGCGCGAATTACAACCAATCAGATACCGAGTGCGACGCATGGACAGTACGGGGTCACATATGCATATGTTATTATATATATATACACTGTGTAATAGTAAATGATAGTAAATAGAAAAAATGGCGAGTAAAAGGGCACTTTGCCTGATACAAGATGCGAATAAATTGCAATCTTTCACTAATAAGTCACCCTTGAGACTAATAAGTCATGGATATGCTGCCTGGGTATCCCCTGACAAAGAAACACACACTGGACAGGTATGTAAAAGCTTAAAAAATGAGTGAGAATTTCCTAATCTAAAGACAGTCATTACGTCAGTTCTCTCTATATTAAAAAAAATCTTGAAAATTTGTTTAAAAAATAGGTTTTTCAATAGCAATAGGCAAAGTTATTATTAACACCAGATATAACTTTTATTTCGATTATTGACAGATGTACCGTAATTATTTACTTCGTCATAAAAAGTTGAAAAAAATCCAATATTGTCGTGTTGTTTGTTATTATCTTCATCAGCTAATATTAATGATTTATCTTTTTTTACTTCTTATTCGATATAGTTTTATTTTTCACATAGGTTGTCTTTTTAAAATTATTTTCATATTTATTATATATTATTATTTTCAATATTTAGTGTCAATCTGGTGTCAACTCAAAAAAATATTAATCACAAAAACTTTTGACATAGACGGAATTTCAAGTCAATTTGATTTCTAATAATTTTTTAATAAAAACATTATTTATATAATCTTCGAAATTGTTTATGAAATTGAGTAAAGAGTTTGATTACAAATTGTTTCAGAAATTTGAAGAAAACGATTATCGTTTAGTAAGATTCGTTGATAAGGCCAAAGAGGTCAATCCGAACTGGGCAATAAAATTAATCGAAGAAACACCACCTGCTGTTCAAAAAGATCGTGTTGTGGCTTGTAATGGTGGCGGTGGACCTCTTGGGCATCCTAAAGTATATATAAATTTGGTAAGTTAATTACAATAACATTCTTCATACAAATATGTTTATGAACCAACCATTTCTATAATTCATTATCAAACTTTATCACTTTACTTTATACACTCCAATGTTAAATATAAAGCTGTAGAATTGAAAAACTTGCATGATTAAAATATCCTTTTTGGTAACTATCTTCCTATTTGAAATTATTTGAATCATTAATTGCAAGTCTTTAAGGAAAATGTTTTATTTTATAAGCTACGCGCATGAGAAAAAGTAATAGACTTATATATCATTTAGGATTTTTGGGTTTTAAAAAAATATAACATTATTGTCTTTATCTTCAGGATAAACCCGGAAATCATAGCTGTGGTTACTGTGGGCTCCGATTTTATAAAGAAGATCATCACTGATAATTCTGTACAGATGACCATGTAGTTTAACTGTTGTGTAATATAAAATTGCAAGTTTTTGCAGAAGATTGTACTCCTTAATTAAATAAAAAAATAACTTATGTGTTTTGAGCTAAAAATAAAATAAAAAGCTAAAAATAGGTTTTCAATTATTTATTTAGTTCTTCTAAACTTTTATAATATTTTTTATACATATAACTAAATATTAAATTCTTAATAAAACGCATTCCCATATTTATTTGAAAAGTTAAGCATAGATCTTGAAATATCAAGAACCAAGTTAGAAATAAATTACCTTACAATTTTCGAGAATTTATTTTTTTTAATTTTTATCATTTTTTATCATTTTTTATTTTTCATTTCTAGGAGTGAAAAATCCTCCCCTTGGTGCCCCCCCTGGCTACGGTCATGGATTATCGACGGCCCTGAAACTGCTCACTGACTTTCCGTTGGAGAAATTCTGCCGTTGGCTAAAATTTGAATCGCGCGCCAAATTTTGATACCACCATTGGTCAAAATTTGGCGCGCGATTCAAATTTCAACTAACGGCAGAATTTCTCCAACAGAAAGCCGGTGAGCAGTCTCAGGGCCGTCGATAATCCATGACCGTAGCCAGGG
>CAJFCO010018482.1:77874-98053 GCA_904066015.1 Synergus gifuensis
ACTGCTCACTGACTTTCCGTTGGAGAAATTCTGCCGTTGGCTAAAATTTGAATCGCGCGCCAAATTTTGATACCACCATTGGTCAAAATTTGGCGCGCGATTCAAATTTCAACTAACGGCAGAATTTCTCCAACAGAAAGCCGGTGAGCAGTCTCAGGGCCGTCGATAATCCATGACCGTAGCCAGGGGGGGCACCAAGGGGGATTGTTCCCTCTCTAAATGAAAAATAAAAAATATTTCTGTAGTATGTACACTGTAAAAAATATTATCGTAATTTTACCACAATGAATGATGTGACCAATTAATGTTAACAAATGTTAATTCTCATAAATTCGCGTTAAAGGCGCTTTCATACCTCTGCAAGCATGCAGGCTGCTTGCTTGCACAAGCGGCCTTTCACACCTCGGTTTTTCTTCTGTCCAGAATCATTTTAATGGCGGGAGATTTTAAATCTGAAACAGTTTAATATTAAAAATAGATTTATTGTAAGACAAAATATAATTGACAATTAATAATTACAAATAACAATTATTCTGAAATTTGTCCATATTTTTTCTTACAATAAACCTATTTTTTTAATATTAAACTTTTTCAGATTTAAAATCTCCCGCCATTAAAATGATTTTAACAGAAGAAAAACCGAGGTGTGAAAGCTTGTGCAAGCAAGCAGCCTGCATGCTTGCAGAAGGTATTGATGGTTAGAAAAACACTTTGAAATTTGAAATATCTGAATTCTGAAGTTTGTGTCAAGGACAGTATTTATTATCCTTATTAGCAAAAATAATTAATTTTGTGGCTGTGAATAAAGTGTTCTAAAAAAATATATTTCAACCTGCAAGGAAATAATCTCGAAATTGCAGGTCGGTCTCAAAAGATACAAAATTGTATACATTGCGATACATTTATAATATAAATTATAAAATTTGCACTTTTTATATCTCAAACAATTAAAATTTGAATTCAATAATAATTTTAACTGAATAACAAGTTGATAATTGAAAATAACTAAGTGTGGCATATTATAATTTAACATAAAAATAAACAGATTGCATAATCAAATGCAATTTGGATTCCATACTATTTTTGTTTTTCTGATATTATTCAACATGCAATATTAATTTAAGATTGAAAGATTCAAAATTAGAAAATTTCAATATATATTTATAAAATCGTATCTGAAAAACTGAAGTGATACCTTTTTTTAGAAAATGTCCGGAAGTCGACTACAACAAAAATTACTGGTAAATACCTTCCGAAGTTTTCACCGGAACAGAATATTTCGTGATAGCAAATCCCCTGAAATACCAAGCACTGCTTCTAAAAATGTGGAAAAGAAAGGAGAAGAAGAACAAGTTAATTTTCCTGAATCAAAAAGGGTCGACCACTCTCCAATTGGTTCGTTATTTTAATTAAGGAAATATATATACATTTCTCCAAAATTTATAACTGTTGCTTTTGATGTTAAAATCAAGAATAAATTTTCATTTAATCAGGTCCTATAATGTATACACCCAAACCTTTCGATAAACGGCTACTTGTATGGTTCAAAGAATATAAATCCCTTGACGACGTACCAAACCAAGTACGGTAAGTGTCTTTCTTGCCTTTTTCAAAAATACTTTCGATCATAACAAATTATTAAATACACTTACAAAAAAATGTATCCAATAAACTTATTTTTCCAGACAAGAAAAAATGTCCAAAATACACAGCAGGACTCGGATTGTGGTTGCAAATGTTTTAATAATTTTCTCTCTCATCCTTTGTGCATGGGCCGTGTTCAGTGGCAAAAAAGAAGCTGCTGCTGGTGAATCCATACAAAAAAGAATTCTGGAAAGAAATCAACAGCTCAGAAGAGAGTATTTGGCAGGAATAGAAAAGTAAAAGGGCATTTAACTGTTGTAAATTAAACTTCGATCTTAGCTCTATAGATCGTAATTTCACTTTGTGATTATTTTTTCAAATGCAAATATTAAGGATGAATCTTTTTCGCTTTCTATCACTTCAGTGTAACTTTCTTGAAATCACATTGAACCTGTGAATACAATAAACTATTTCTATGAACACTTTCTAATTTGTTTCTTTCTTTAAAAATATTTTTAAGTACATTTAGTTCATGTAATGGAAAATTACAAAATATCAGAAAAACAGATTTCTATAAAAGAAAAAACCTTTATTTCAAATTACTCTCAAGTCTTTAATAAATTAACCAACATTTTTTATTATAAATGACTGCATCATCCAAAACGACCATTTAATTTCACAAGGCTGTTCTCTGACTATTCATACTTAGAGGAATCGCTTGAAGCTCAGTCCTCATGCAGAGAAATTCGCCACACACGCACATTATAATTAGACAAACGATATTCAAACACCACCAGCTAAAAGTTGTCGGAAAAGTTCCGTTGTAGACCCAACAACAAATAAGATGAATTAAATGCGCAGTACAGGCAAAATCCATACACTGTTTCGTTCTTTTCACTAATCTCCAGAGGGCCACTGCTCCGATCAGAGCATTTATTATAAAAATAGAGATCACTAGGTGTCCACCGAAATCACGAACGTGAATTTCTTTATACTGGAAAGCATAATCCAACGATTTAGTCGAACCTAGGAAGGTTGCCGTCATCCAAATCCAGATACCAAGGAAAAAATACATCACGGTTTGCACAGCAATTATTTGGCAAATTATCAGGAATGGGTCCCATGTCGTTTTGCGAAACTGTCCTGAGATTCCGTTCATCTTGATAATTTATTGGAGGATTCGAGCATTTCATGTGGGAAGATTATATTATAATCTATTTCGCATTTATCAATGTGTTTCTTTTCTGTTCTGTAACAAAAAATATTTGTCATTTTAAATTGAATAAGAAATTTTACTTATAAAATTACAGATTTTACGTTATACAAAACTACTTTGCAAAAAGTTTGTTTACTATTCACAAAACTAAATTCCTAGTAATAATTAAATGCAAATTAATTGATTACAAATTAATCTCGTTTTTTCTCTAAATTTAAACGATATAAATGTATTGCGTTATTAATAATGGATTAAAACTTTACCTGAGACAAAACCATATTTAGACACTGTCGCATTGTTTTAAAATACATAACTATGAATTTCAGTGGCATTGAAAATAAAAATAGAATATAGGCCTTTGTTGTAATTTAAGTGTCAAAGCGTCAATATTTAAAAATCAAGAAAACAAGCTTGAAAATATTCCTTGCGATCAAGGAAATTTGAAATTAACTCACATCAGATTCATTTCAATGTGACTAAATGACGTACACTTACAATCAGGGAGGAAGACACATATTACAGAAAAGACACATTTTTATTTGCATTTACGAGAATTTATTGTTCCAAATTGCTTGAAACTCATAATTTGGAGGTTAGATTTTAGTGATGTCATACACTCACACTTTTGTTTATTACCCACACATGCATTTAACATACATACATATGTCTGATATTTACTCAGATTCTTGTAAAACTTATCTCTGATTGGCTAATTCTAGTTACTTTTCATTTTCTATTGGTGAGTACAAACTATATATATATATATCTATTTATATATTTTTTTTGTATATATGTATGTGGTATATGCATATATGCTAGCATGTGACAGCAGCCTGACAGATCAGCTGATCAATCAGAAGATTGAATGGCCGATGAAAACATGGTCGAGTTTTCTGTTCAACCACAAGAAAACAAAGAAAATGAGCAAAATGAAGCGGAGCTTGAAAACGAAGACGAGCATGTCAGCGAGGAAGGTAAGACATTAATTAGGAAATCTTAATATGCTTTAGAAATGTCGCGTTTGCAACGACGTTTTTTATCTCAAAATATTAAGGGCGGATACTCACTTTTCTTTCAAAAACTGAAAAGCATTAAGGGCGTTGGACCCAATTATTAAGCTCAAAATTCCATTCTCCATTTTACTCAACGAAAATTATAGATAAATAATTTTTTCGCTCTGTAGCGCTAATCTTTCTCTAAATATAAGACTGCATACAGAGCGAAAAAATACTTAGTTTCGATTCTTTTTGCATAAAACGAAGAATTCAAAATCTATACTTGAAAATTTAATATTTTCATTTTACTTAAAAAATATTTGAATTAGATATTTTCTCGCTCTGTACGCATAGTTCTAGTTAAAAATTGATTAATTCTACAGAGAGAATAAATTCCTAATTTAATATTTCTTGAGTAAAATCAAAGATATTGATAAAATATATTGGTAAATAATATTGGTAAAATATCTTTGGTAAAATGAAGAAATCGAATTTTTTGATTCGAACTTGGCTCCAACACCCTTAATATCCTATGAAATATCAGCAAATCTCTGAAGATTACTTAAAATTTCATGCAATTTCGTAAAATCTCATTAAATTTCGTAAAACCCTTTTAAATTCCTTAACATTATTCAAGATTTCATGAAATCTCTTTCTAATAATAAATTATAAAGTTAATTGAATTGATCTTATTTTCTGAATTTTTAATATTATTCTAAATTGAAATTCTTATAATTTTCAGAGTTTCAAGCTTTAAACCAGAAACTTGATCAACTTAATTCAGCTTTGGACAACCTGGAAATGAAGAATGATAACATCCACGCCGAGTTAATCGATTTACTAGAGTCAAATAGAGAAGTCCGTAAGCAGATTCAAGAATCAAGCCAGCAGTAAATAGAAATATGTTTATTTCTACATCATTTCAGTGGCAATTTCCCTGTAGATAGAACAAAATCGATAAAATGTAGATAAAAAGGAATCTTATATTTTACTCTACAGTATATAATTGGCTAAACAAATTCGTCTCGATCTCAATTATCAGTTCTTTTAAACAGGGATTATTTTTGATCAACTATGAAACTTAATTAGACAAGTATCAAATAAGTTTCCATAGAAAACTTGATTAAGCTGGATTCCGAAATATAATAACATTAACAACTTTGAGATCGATTCTGTAAATCATTTAACAATAAGTTATATTATTGTAAAGGCTTCTAAAGTTCTTCTAAACTTGCAGATACTTAACTTTAAAATTCGAAACAATTTTTTTTTATTTGGAACTTACAAATAGGCTACAAAAATAAGTAGAACTAATTTTAATGCAAACTTATTGGATATTTATTCGGATCTGCTGCAAAGAGTAAAAGGTCTTTAAGAATTTCTGAATCAATGTCTTCGATTAAAAAAACATTTGATTCACTTTCATTTATTATAGTTCGTCCTCTTAATTCTCCAGCTAATTCAATGTCGACACTACAAGGAATTATATTCCTCACCATATCTGGTTTCAATATCACACCAGCTAAAATTGCATCACAAGGTGTGTAATTTAATGAAAGGAATTTAGCAACAGAATATTTTTTAGCTTCAATAGCGTTCAAAAGTTTTACACAAGGCGTGTCTATTAGGCCGAATACATTTTGTCTCCATTCCTGTAAAACAGTATTGCAATTTAATTTAATTATAATTAGTTATACCAACATTCTAGAAATTGTATTGAAAATGTTCATACAAGTGCCAAGTTTGATTTCAAACATGTGTCCTTAGGCAAAAGCCATACTTTCTTGTTATTTCGATTAAAAAAAAATATGTGAACACTTTCTGGGTCCGCATTAAAATTGAAATCTGGAACAGGATGGTCTTTTGCTTTAAGAAAAAAATAAAGTTAGTTACGTAAAAGGATTTTTGTTATTTAATTAGAATAAGAAAAATTCGATTTTTCAAAAATTATTTACCATTGAATATTCCACCCATTATGTAAAATTTTTTAACATCAGTTACAAATTTTGAACTGAGTTTGATTGCTAAGGCTAAATTTGTTAAGGGCCCTATGCAAACAATTGAAACTTTTCCTAAAAAATATATTAAATAATTATGATAAAAGATAAAGGAAATTATTTTAAATTACTTTTCATTATATCTAGAACAAATTTCAGTTAAAAATGATTTATTACCAGGATATTCAGAAACTATTCTTTGAATTGCAGAGACCGTTGCATGTTCTTTTTCCAATTTATCTATATTTGGTTTGTCCTTAAAAATATCTCCAAACCCATCAGATCCATGAGACTTTATTCTAGCATCATTTTCTTTTTTAATAAGCGGAGAATGTCCTCCTTTAAAAACAGGAATCTATTTCAAGAAAAAAGTACCTCTTATTATGTAATTATATATTATATAAAGTAATGTAAAAATTGAAGTTATTTAAATTCAGTACATTAACTTACGTTTAATGAACATACGTCTAGTGTTCTAAATACATTAATAACAACGTTATCTACAAAAGTATTGCCTGTCACACAAGTTACAGCCATTATCTCAATTCTTTTTGATTTATGAGCCTCGATGAGTAAAATCAAAGCCAAAGCATCGTCAGTACCAGCATCGCAATCGACAATAAATTTGTCTCGTTCCATTCTTAAATCGAACAATTCCGTTATTTAATAAGTTTCGAAAAAATTCTTACTTGGTTCTGGCCTTTACGTCTTTCCCTCTTTACGTTTTCTCCCCCTTTACCATTATTTTGTGATAAATGAATTTCGACTAAAATCACGGCATATTTAAGCACTATAATAATAGCACTGAAGTGCTTATTATCACTGAAGAGCTTACGAAATCTTTGAATAGCCTCTAAATATAAAAATTCAATTCCTTGTTTTGAAAACAGTTTATTTTAAAATTTTGATTTGCGTATGTATAGTTTTTTTTTCCAATTTTTTTAACTGATTAATTTTTTCTTAACTCATAATGTTCTGAGTTTTATTTTTCTGCAATCAATACAAGCTTCCCGTTTTAAATGTTCCACTTTTTCCTCAATTTTTGGTTCAGTCAACAACCTATGTCTATATTTGACGGGATTCGCAGCGAAAAGGAGAAGATCTTTGAAAATTTCGGAATCAAAATCTTGAATTATCAATGCATTGGGTTTGTTAGACATTAAATGATCAATGACAACTTGTCCTCTCGTCCTGTTTCCACCTAACTCAATGTCTATATGATGTGGTACGACCCTTGTAGCCATTTCTGGTTTTAATACCACTCCAGCTAAAAACGCATCGCAAGGTGTATAAGTTGGTAACATTTTCTCGGGTGTAGAATAAATTATATCCTCAATTGCATTCATTAGCTTTACGGCTGGTGTGTCTATTTGTCCAAAAACATTTTTTCTCCATTCCTGAAAAAAAGAATACGTTTCCAATTTCTTTAAATTTATAAATTTAAGATTTGGTTTAGACTTTACTACACAAATAATAATAATAATAATAATAATAATAATAATAATAATACACATTTAAACTATCAAATTAATTTATTAAACTTAAAAAATAGTACTTACATTTGACACTTTTGATTTTAAACAAGTCTCCCAGGGCAAAAGCCATAATTTGTTACTACTACAAAGAACTATATGAGCGCTTTCGGGATCTGCGTAAAAATTAAACTCTGCTTGTGGAGTTACGTTGCCCACCCCTAAAAACATAGGTTTATTTTTATAAAATATATTTGAAATAAAGTGTTAGATCTTGGAATTTATTTTATAAATAAAAAAATAATTACCAGTATAGTTTCCTCCCATAATATAAAATTTCTTTACGTTGTCAGCAAATTCTGGATACATTTTGATAGCTAATGCTATATTTGTCAAGGGTCCTAAACCAAGAATAGAAACTTTCCCTAAAAAAAGAAAATAATATTTTATATTCCCGATTAATCATTTTTTAAAAATATAAGAATCAATTTTCAAATATGTATTACAGTGAAATAAGATGACGTACCAGGATATTGGGAAATTATCCGTTGAAGAGCACACACAGCATGTTTTGATTTCAATTTACTTATGTCTGGTTTATCAGTAAAGACATCACCAAAACCGTCTGATCCATGAAATAGAGTATCTGCTGCAATTCTTGCATTTTCCGTGAAAAGAAGGGACGAAGAAGCTCCTTTAAAAACTGGTATCTGAAAATTAAAGAATAAAAGTTGAATTTAAAAATGAATTGAAGATTAATTTCTTATTTCAAGGGCGTTGGACCCAAGTGTTAAGCTCAAAATTCTATTCTCTATTTTACTCAACGAAAATTATAAATATTTTCTCGCTCTGTACGCACAATTCTAGTTAAAAATTGATTAATTATACAAAAGGAAAAAATTCCAAATTTAATATTTGCTGAGTAAAATGAAGAAATCAAATTTTTAGATTAGAATTTGGCTTCAACACCCTTCAATGTAAAATTTACTTCTGTATTTTGTTTAAATAAATTATATTTACTTCAAGGGCATTGCAGATATGTAAAGTCCTAAAAACGTTTTCAATTACATTATCCACAATAGTATTTCCGGAAACACATGTAATAGCCATAATCTCAATTTCCATTAACTTATGAGCTTCGATAAGTAAAATAAGAGATAAAGCGTCGTCAGTGCCTGCATCACAATCGACAATTATTTTTTCTGGCGCCATTTCTTTTCAATTATTATTATTAGTTGCGTGTGGGCTGTAACAGCAACTAAAAAAAAAAGAAAACGAATTAGTTTATGATATCGAAAAGATAATAAATAATTAATAAATAATAAATAAATAACAAGATATAATAAATCATTTTTATAACTGTACTAAATTTAATAATATAATTGCAATAAGAGTCTTTGTTAGCGACTGGCTGGAATAAATAAGATAACATTGAGATTCTTTATTTGTCATTGATAAATTTTGTTTCTGATTGAATAAAATGATAAATAAATAAATTGAAATGCTTTTAATTCAGGAAAACATTGATCTAATTCTTTAAAACTAATCTTACCTTTCAAAAGAAACGGAACTGTCTTATTCTGTTTCTCAATTCACTCTAACTATTATTATCTTCGTATATTCATCTTATATAGATATATGAAGAAAAACCATAAGCTATTATAATTTATAAGTGAGTTTCCGTTTCTCTATTGATAAGGCAGCGAAGGTTATAACCTATAGGTTAGGTCGGTTAGGTTGCCTTTGCTTTTCATGATTTTCATTCGTGATTTTCATCATCTTTTCATTCAAAACACGGTGAGATGATTTCCGTTTTTTGTAGAAATGTGTTTCGTTCTCAAGTCCAAAGTGTACCTCGTTTATTAATTTGTATTCCATCTACTTTTTTGACTTCAAAAATCCAAAAAGGTATTTATGTTAAATTCTATTTTGAGAAAATTTTGACGGGCTCGTATACAAATGTCAAAAACGTCAAAAATAAACAAGTGACGCGCGTGTAAACAAACACATAGCAATATCTGAAATCTGGAAGTTTCATTTAATGATTTAGCTTTCTAACGAAGTTCATTTAATTATTAATTATTACCTTTATTGTACATAAATTCTTTATCATTCTTTACTCGTTTATTTCGTGGCGATGCCTATACCTATCAATGCATATGTGTGGTATAAGTCGTATAAGTTAAGTTCCAATTCCAATACATATATACATATACATTTAAGTTCAACGCAGGGGCGGATCCAGACAAGGGCTTTAGGGGGGCCACGAAATAATTACCCTTCTCCCTCCACTCTCAAGGGATAATAATAATTAAAAAATTATTTTATTTTATACTTATTTATTAATTATATAAACATTATTAACAAATTTTTAAATAGGAACCAAGTTTTTGTATTTACAAATCTGGGCTTTTGAGGGGGGCCGAGAAGCCATGGCCCCCCCTCTAGATCCGCCCATGGTTCATTTTTGGTGTACCTAAACCTATACTAAATACTTCAATTATTGAATTTTCACCATTTCAGAAGTGTAACAAAAATTGTATCTAATATTTTTGTACTGGGAGAAGATCCCTAAGTGGATACGCTCCTGAATTAAAAAACTTAAAAGAATTTCCCCCCTCTTCACGCAAAAAGCTTCGGAAAATCGGAGAGATCTTTCGCCAAAGTATTTTTTTTAATTGGAATGTAAAACTAGGTGTAATTTACAAAAAAATCCTAAAATCGAAGTTTTTCCTGCGCTTTCCTTGTGACTTTACCGATCGAGGTTGGGGAAAAAATATTTTTGGTGTTTAGGTCGGAAGGTACTGAGGTGCCAACTGCCAGTTTGTTTTTCTTTTTCTTGAAAAGAAAATGCGAATATTGTACGTCACTGAATCGCATATCAATCGCTATCCTTGAAAAATTGGGTCGCAGGCAGATTGGGATTGAAAATTGGAACAGTTCATGCTAACCAGTCCAACTATTCTCAAGTATTTATTTCATAGAAAGAGAAAAATCAAATTCATCTAACCCTTTTTGTAAAACAATTTGTGTAATCTGTAATAACTCTCATTTCCTTGTTTATCTGGTTAGATTCGGTGAGGAAAATGACGACTGAAATCAATAAAGATGAGCTGAAAAAAAGATTGACGCCTGTACAATGGCACGTGACACAAGAAAAAGGCACAGAAAGGTAATTTTTAAAATAAGTTTTTTTATTATTTGTATATACATTTTTTGTATTTATATTGCTGGAAACTATTTGAAAAATCATTAAAATTAGAATTTTAAAAAGCTTGTAGGTTAGAATTTCTGATTTAAGAATTATATTTCGACAATTTTCTGAAGATGAAAAATTTACTACATGTTGCGAATTTTGTGATTTTGTTTTCATTGTTTTTTTCATTTTTCATTGTTATTGATAAAAGTGATTTTCCGTTGATATTTCGGTTAAACGTTGAAATTTTTATTCAAATATTCATTTCAATACCCCAATTTAAGAAAAAATTGTATTTTCGAAGTATTTCAATCTGTAAAAAATCTACTCTTCTACAACAGTTCTCTGATAAAAAAATCCTTAAATGTAAATTAAATGTTTTATTGAATCAAAATACAAATTAGGAAATTAAAATAATATTGTTGAAAACTAGTTTTCTATTTTCATACCGGAAATAGTTAGAAGACATTTCAAAATTACTGTAAAATTATAAATAGCCTCTTACTTATTATTACAAAATATTGTTTGAGTTTGATCGTTGGACTCTAGCCAAGTCAAATACCCATGAATCATGTTCAACTTCCAGACAATTTTGAAATTCAAATTTTAACGAGATTTTTTATAAACACTTCTCAGGAAATAAAAGAGCTACGAAGAAAACCTTTAAAATTGTCAATCTCGAATGTTTTCCGTTTTACGAAAAAATTTCTTAGTTTTCTTAGTGCACATTGTGTTGATAAACTCTCTAAGTTTAAGTGTCACGAACTAAAAATAACTATTTCAAGTGCATCTCAGTTCGCACTCATGCATCAGGGCCAAGTTATTTTAAAAATAAATGATGTACAAATAATAGAGTTTACTTGTTGGTTTCCTTTTGTTCAAGACCATGGTGCATAAACAACTATTTGCATTCTTTTCAGACCATTCACCGGATGCTACAATAAATTCTATGACAAGGGGACTTACACTTGTATTGTTTGCGACCAAGAATTATTTTCCTCAGAGACAAAGTATGACAGCGGATGTGGCTGGCCAGCATTCAATGAGGTTTTAGATCAGGGGCGAGTCAAATTGACCAAAGATACTTCTAATGGTACGTACATTTTCTTCCCAAAGATAATTTTTCTACTTCAGCTTCATTCTAATTCAATTTTTGTTTAGCACATTAGCGATTATTAGCAACAGCATTATAATTAAAGTTATGATTTGTAGTTGTAAGTTTTTATTATAAATATCTAATAAGAAGCCTGCTAGCGAATTACTTTTTTCAAATTTTGTCATTTTTACATTTTTTAAGTATTGTACCTTATTCTACAATACACATTTTTATCACTTTTTCCAGTTTTTTGATCTTTGAATGTCGCTAGGAGGCTTCTAATATTATATTATTTGTTATTTCATAAAATATTCGATGGTACGCAGGTAAAGCTTTAAAGACTAGGTCCAAAAACCAAACAATGCTCTTGTTTCAAGTTAGTTTAGTTTCATTTAGTTTGCACTGGTTTTAACAAATCCATTAAAATTTACCTGCTTACCGTAGAAATGCCTATCCAGCCTACAATTTTCCAATCAAGTTATAGTATTCTTTTTAAGTATTTCTTCAGCCACCAAAAATATTTACAAACTAAAAATTTTTGTTCAAATTCTTTGAAACACCTAATAGAAATTTATCGTTAAAAATTGTATCAAAATTCCAAAATTTTTTGTTTCGTAGCTTTCGTAGCTTGATAGAGCTTATTTTATTTTCAGTAGTTTGTATTTTATGTTACGCACGTTTTTTTATGCTTTATATATAAAAATTGCAGTCATGTCTTGAGAGGCTGTTAATAAAATTTAATATCGTGGCTCGAGGAATGCGATTAAGTGATCCAATTCCTAAAGCCTATTATCCCGCATGTCGGAGCTTAGAGTGTGATTGTGATAGACTTACCTACATCATTTTGAATATTAAACTAAAAATGGCGCTGTACATACAAAATACCTGTTATAATTAAAAAAATAACACTTTTAACTCCTCGCTATCTTACCAAAAGCAATTTTAATTTTTCTTCGTCGTTGTTGTTTTGAATTTTACATCTTGTTACTTTTTATTTTTCATTGCTGTCGAGTTTTCGAAACAACTGTAAAAAGGTTTTGTCTTGTGAAATAGTTTTTTATTTCTTTATTCTTAAAATTTTTCTTGTAGAAATTGATTGTAAAATTGTTTTTTTTATATATATATTTCCATTTGAATTGGGTTATAAAATATTAATTTGAGATTGGAGACATGTGCCTGATAGTTGATTTTTACTAAGAAATTGTAGGATTTTGTAGAGTGGATCAAGATTTTGAGGATGTATTTAAAGCAAATTTTAGTGTCTTATGAAATTTATTTTTTACCTTACACAATTATATTATTTCTCGAAAATAATTTATACAAAGTTTCTCATTAGGAAATTATTGGAAATTCAGAAAAAGTGTATCACATTACAGATCCTTGCGAAAAAATCCTGTATGATGCACGTAAATGTCTCAAACTTTCACTTCTGTCAATATTCGTGGCACATTTTACATTAGAATTACCAAATTATACTTTTAATTAGGATATTATTTTCGATTTATTTTGTTACAAATCTGAAAATCAAATCCCTTTCTTTCTATTTGTTACTGTAAGATTTTATATTAGATTTCTAATAGCTTTGTACTGCATATTGCCAGTTAAACCATTTGAGACAAATTATAAATTTATCTTCTTATACTAAAATGTAAAAGGAATGAAGAATGTTTCTTTTTAAATTAAGGATAATTTTCTGAATTTCCATACTTATGGTATTTACTTTCGTCTATTTTCTCAACTTTAATCGAAATTTGTAAAAAAAATAAAAAAGAATTCAAAATCTAACTTCAAAATTGAATATTTTCGTTTTACTTAAAAACTATTTGAATTAGATATTTTCTCGCTCTGTACGCATAATTCTTATTGAAAATTGATTAATTCTACAGAGGGAAAAAATTTTAAATTTAATATTTGTTGAGTAAAATGAAGAAATCGAATTTTTAGATTAGAACTTGGCTTCAACACCCTTAAAAGGCTGAAATTTCTATAAGACACTAATCAGGAACTAGAGAGCTTAATCAAATTAGAAATCGAAGCTTCAAGAAAAGAGCAGCCAGTCAGTTGAAATAGCGAAAGGTATTAGTCTCTGAATAATCACACTCTATTATTCTCTTTCCTTTGCCTTCCTGCTCCACTACCACTCTGAAAATGAAAACTGCGTCGACACTCGACGCATAGTCGGTGGAAATCTACTACTGCTGATCGCAAACCCAGATATGGTCCGGACGGAGGTCACCTGTTCCAAATGCGGATCCCACCTGGGTCACGTTTTCAACGACGGTCCCAAGCCGACAAGGAAGCGCTTCTGCATCAACTCCGCCTCCATAATGTTCCATGCTGCTGGTGAGGAGAAGAAGAGTAGCTCGTGAAATCCTCAACATCCTAAAGATTTCCTATTTCAAGAAACCACCAAGTATTCGCTAAGCGAATTCTTTTTTAAAAACAATTATTTTGGTTCTGTCAAATACTGTATTTAGAATTTTACGAAGGTGACTTGTTTTAAAAATTGTGAAGGACTCTATGAGTCATAGATTTTTGCAACATATATCTAGCATTTATTTATTCTAATACTGTACAATTATCAAACGTTTATCTGTTTTCTAACAAGCAAAAAAAAATGAAATGATTTCATCTTATCTCTTCTGGAAGGACATGATTGCACAAAAAGCTTTTAAGGCTGTTTCTAATGTATTATAAAATATAATAATCCGTGATAATAATGAAAAGATAAAGATTAGGGTGAGAGTGAGAATTTTATATGCCATAATAAAGTCCTGTTATTTTTACAAACACTCAGCGGCCATGGTTTGTAAATAAGTCAATGTAATTTATTAACTGAATTAATATAATGATTTGAATCTTGAAAATGTTCATTTATTTGCCTAAGTTATAAAATTCTTCTAAGTTTGCAGTAATATATAATAGATACTTTTATTTTAAATGAAAATAAAATAAAAATGAGGATCAGAGATTGAAAATACAAAAACGACAGTATGTTATAAAATGTTTCCTTATATTATAACGTTTTTAAACAAACTGAAAGGAGTTACAGTATAATATATACGCAAAAATCTAGGCGTTATCTTTACAACAGTAGTTATTATTAATTTGTTTTTTTTTTTCCTTTTGTCCTTTGTTGTCAAAATTGTTTCTCTTAGAGAACGATTTGCATTCCTGAGAAACTCTTCTTTCTCAAATGCTTTCCCGACGATAACATCAATACTTAAAAAATTGTAATAATTACAAATCATAAAAACTGGCGAAGAGTTTTGACCACTCAAAATCGCCGGCTCTGCTGTAGGCCTAATCCTCTTACATACGAGATCGTGAAGCATTTTCAGAAACATCTCAAAAAACTATGACTATAATATATACGTTCGCGGGACATTCGTAATCTCAGTAGGAACCTATTTCACGTCTTTAAAATAATAATACGTGTCTCTCGTAACTTAAATGCACTTCGAACTCAAGGCAAGGCGTTCGCATAATTTAACCTTCTTCCATATTTATTATTTATTTTGTCTGAATTCAATACGACTAAATAATCTAGAGCCCATATACTTGCACGTTAAAAATTATAAGTTTATTTTCATGAGCGTCTCTCATTTGTTTAAGGCATGCGGTGGTACAGATTTTGTACTTTTTTACTTGCGATCTTGTAATGAATTCAGTTTCGGTCCTGGGACTGTATTATTTGATGTCCCTAATCACAGTCTATAAAAACAGAGTTGGGCTTTTATTATCGTAGTTGAGCTATTAAATATTTAATATTTAAATTACAAATACAAATACAAAAATTGGTCTCATTTTTACTTTTAATTTTTTTTTTATAGATTTCATTTATATTCTTTATTCAAAATAATTTGTAAGTTTAAACAGTGTAATAAATATATTAAAATATAATATTTAACATTAAAATTTCAATTTAAAGTTTTCACAATGAAAAGCCTCAAAATAAACTAGGTAAAATTAGTTAACTTTTAAACAAAAAAATCAATTACAAAACAATTTTGATTTAAAGTATTTTCTTTCTGTTCTAGAAAACTAAACAAAATGAAAATTTAGTACAAAACAGTTCATGATAAAATTATATTTGCATTTTGTAATGAAAATATTAGAACTCAGCTGAGTCTGAAAGTATGTTTTAGACCACATGATGCCTTCACTACAGGACAAACGTTACGCAAATGCCTTGCCTCTAATTCTAATTAAAACTTCGTAACAGCTGCTAAAAGGATTGAACCGCACATATAGAATAATATCGCAACAATATAACGACATAGGCGAATCAACCTACAGATATTTATGAAAATGCAAGACCTCTTTGCTGCCACATCTTAATACATTTATCGTCTTGATCTGCGATCAAATATTTCGTTAACGTAATTATATCCTTATTAATACTAGACGTGCACAATTATTTTTTCCACTATATTCACTATCTCTAGCTTATGATTTTAAGTCGATTCAGCACTGAAATAGGTTTAGCTGTCCCAGCTAGACGTATAGCTGGATTTCGTAATTCCAAGAAAATATAGCTGTGTTACCTAAGTTTCTAGCTGAGTTACCTAAATATCTAGCTGTTTTAGCTAAATTTTGCCATCTAGAAATTATCTAGGTCAGCTATAAAATTATCAGCTATATTTTCTTGGAATTATGAAATCCAGCTATACGTCTAGCTGGGATAGCTAAACCATTTTTTTCAGTGAGAGGAGAGCCTCGCCATGTCGACGATCAACTTCGAGTCCGAATCAAGCTAAAATATAAATCTAGCATAAACTGAGCCGTTTCATTCGTTAAATATAATCAGACGTTAACACTGATAGAAAAAAAACCTGATCAGGTTTTACAATAATAATGAGGTTACAAAACTGAAGAGAGAATTAAATACAATACTTCACGCTCAAATGATATACGCTTATTCTCTCAAAAGTTACTCCTATTTCTCCATTTATTTTGACAGTCGTTTCCTTCACTCGCATTATACAATTTTATACTTCATACACGACGATTTATGCAAAACAAGACTGGAAAAGACAATCTATAAACCTCCTAAGTTACTGAGGTTTCCGTTACGATACTTTGATATCTTTTCAAAATATAGTACATTTAGAAAAGCGACACGCTCGCTAGGAAACCTCGTTTCTAATTCGCTCTTAATTTAATATTCTATATGTTGGCTTTCCGATGGTCCTAAATCAACTGTTCAATTTTTTTCGGACTGTTGTTCACAATCATTTGGAATTCTAGTGTAGATTTTACGTGTGTCTAAACACGACAAGGCAGGCACTTTATAGTGTCACAAAATCTTTCTACGTTTGAACCTCGTCTTAAAATTTCCTTCGTTCGTTAGATTTTCCACTGCTTTCTCGATCACGTAATCCACAAAAAGAAACGTTTTGTTCGTCGTTCACTGGGCTTTTTATTAGTGGTCATTTAAATAATTAAAAATACATACAAAAAGCTTCTGCACAACGTTTAAACTAAAACTAATATTCAGTCGCAAATACAACTACTTCTAAACACTTCTGTAAAAGAGAGATCAAAATAAGTTGTAGAAGCTTTTAAAATAAAGCTGATAAAAATATTTTCGATTTTATTGTGAATAAAATCTTCTGGAAGTTTACATTTGTATAAAAAATACTGTTCAGGGTGGCCACTGAAATCTTGGAAAAAATCTCAATTCATGACCACTTAGTAACTTATTTTTTATTTCTTGTACACAATAAAAGCTAAATATGGTCAAAATATTGTTTAGCAAAAACATTCGTTCACAAACTTTATTATTTGAAGTAAAATATTTGTTAGTTATTAATTTTAAATACTTTAAATAATCATAAAATTTGTATTAACAGTTTAAAATTGAATCTATATACACATTAAAAAATCAAGTAAAGAGATAAATTTCCCAGTCCAGTAGCCATCCTGTATGTACCTAATTACGAACGAAAGTTTAGTAAATCTAAAGGGTGATAAGACGGCATCATTTCAACTTAATTAAAAATGGAAGATCCTTTCATCTACAATTCTCTAAAATTTTTTTATAAATTACTAAAAATATCTCTTCTTTCTACCAGAGCCCAGCAAACAGCAAACACATTAATACCTCTTATTGTTAATAAAACTCAATAAAATAGTAATTAGTTGAACTAATTGAAGTCACGCAACCTTTCGATAATATACAAATAAAATAAAATAAGGCTAAATATTAATGATCGACGAAGCTGCCTTCGAGTTAATTGTTTCAGTATTAGGAACGGTGAAATTTTAAAACCGGTGGAACGAGTAAATCAGGTTTTTGAGCTAGGCGTACTTTACACACAATGAATGAAGGAAAAGAACCTATCGTTCAATTTTTTTCTCAAATCGGTTCGAAAAATATAGAGAATTCTGACTCAAAGATAATTTTCTTTACACGTTTTGAATGATAATGTATTAGAATAGTTTTTTCTTATGAACGTGTTCATATTTGCTTACAGTATTATCTAGTAAGGTTCTCGCTATAAGTAGTTGTGTATCCGTAGCTAACTCGTTCTCCAGAGTCAGTAATACTCATTTCGTATCTTTAGAAAATAACCGACCATCGGTCGTCAAAATCTCATTCATGTTAATGTCTAAGGGCATTTTTCATTTTTCAATATTCAATTTTCGATTAATCAATACTCATCTTGAAAAATCAAAATCCTTTTATCAGACACTGAGCGATTAGTAGAGATTACGAGCTTCTCATCGGCGGGCCAAGTTGTACCGACTCGACTCGCAATCTCCACAACATGTGAGATTTGATCGCTTTAATTTTTGAAACTGCGTCTCGATACCGGATGGTATCGGATAAGATCTATCTAATATCTATTTATATATTTATAATATATGATATTTATTAAACGTTATAAATTATTGAATTATTGTGCCGTTACCGTTTGGGAGGGTAATTCATTTCTTTACTGGTGACATCGTACTCATTCCGCCATCCTGCCGCTCAAACTTTTATTCTCCTAATGACCTTTAGCAGCCTCCTTAGCCGCCATTATCAACGGCGTTAACGAGGCTAGTGGCCTTGCTAATTTCAGAAACGGATGCTGAAAAAAAGAGCTTTCTTAAACGAGATATACTGGCTCTAAACTAGTTTTTAAAACCGTTTTCATTAAATTTCAGTTTTAACTTACGATACAAGTTTTAATATTATTAATGATGGCTAATTTGAATTTTTTTAATCATTATAATTATTTTAATTTATATTTTTTACTTGCTTTTAATAATATTTACCTTCAGTAATTCAGAAGCTGAGGAGCGTCTTTCGACTTCAACTTCCAAACATTGGTCTAAAAAGTCTTGAAAAATTCCTGATAACTTTTCCTTCTCTTTTATTTCGGGTTTACCGTTCGTCGCAATCAAATAAAGGGCTTTCAGAGGATTTTCATTTAAATAGGGTGGCTCTCCTTCTATCATTTCGATGGCCATTATGCCCAAGGACCATATGTCGACCTTCGGATCAATAAGTTTTCAAGATTAAAATAGATTTATGGTGAGACAGCAGGTATACAGACATATGGAATAGAATTTTTCTATGTAATTTCCACTCTAGAAGAAAAGGATTATTATTACTTAAAGAAGAGTTACCTTAGGTCCATACTGTTTCCGCGTGACAACTTCCGGTGCCATCCAATAAGGAGTTCCCACCATCGTTGTCCTCTTGCTCTGTTCAGGCGAGATCTGTGCGCAAAATCCAAAGTCCGTCAATTTGACGCCACCGTCCAAGCCAAGAAGAATATTATCGGACTTGATATCCCTGTGAATAACTTGATTGCAATGCAGAAACTCGAGAGCTTGGAGAACTTCTCTGCAAACTGCAGCAATCTGCCCCTCATCCATGCAAGTCTCAGTAACCACATCAGTTAAACTACCACCAGGTAGATATTCCATCACAACCCACAGTTCTTCTCCTACCAAATAGCTGTCCAAGTAATTAACAACGTTCGGGTGCTTGTTCTCCCGCATTACCAATATTTCGTTTATAATTAATTCTTTCTTCGGCTGCTGCGAAAGATTCATTTGCTTGATGGCTACTTCCATACCCGTCGAAGTTTCAATCGCCGTATAGACGGTTCCTGATGCACCCTGGCCGATTTTTTCCATTTTTGTGTATTTTCTTATTGGGTCTCCTACACTGACGATCGTTCTGAGCTTTTCTAGTGTTTCATCATCCGACATTTTCTTCTTTCTCGCCTTTTCGCTTTGAGCCGGTCTGGATTGATCAATCGGGGTTGCTTGGTTCTTATTTTTATCGAGAGGCGCTTGATTTTGCTGTTGTGGTGTTCCATTTCGTTGAGGAGATCCGAGAGATGTTGGAAGTGGTGGAAGAGGTTCTTCTTCAATAGGCTTAGTGTACTGTTAAAAAAAAAATTAATTTTCCATCCGACATTTTCTTCTTTCTCGCCTTTTCGCTTTGAGCCGGTCTGGATTGATCAATCGGGGTTGCTTGGTTCTTATTTTTATCGAGAGGCGCTTGATTTTGCTGTTGTGGTGTTCCATTTCGTTGAGGAGATCCGAGAGATGTTGGAAGTGGTGGAAGAGGTTCTTCTTCAATAGGCTTAGTGTACTGTTAAAAAAAAAATTAATTTTC
>CAJFCO010018482.1:98063-129080 GCA_904066015.1 Synergus gifuensis
GTTAAATAATTTAAGCTACGTATATTTTATATTTAATACAGACTCTTCGCAAATTCATAACTCATAAGCAAACATCATAAGATACTCACAATTGATTTCGTGCGTTCGGGCCGGGCGGAAATCGGAGGTGGAGGAGGTTCATCTTCCTGTTCAGAACTTGTAGCACAGGCATCTGTGGGTGTGCTGCTAGGACTACTACTGCTTACCCTGTAATGTTATTATATCTCAAAACAAAAACAGGCACCAATAACTGCAAAAGTTGAAAATGTGGTGAACTCACCTGCTAAGGGAGTGTTGTGAATGCGAACTTCCAGAAGCTTGTGACATCGCTTGTCCTCGCATGTTTCCCAGGCCGACACCAATGCTTACTCCTATGTTGCGAGGACTGCTGGCTCTTTCTATAGGCGCTTAGAAAAGATTACTGAAGTTTATTACAGAATTCAGACACATTTCTCAATGTCTACGTACCCTTTCTACATTTTTACGTCGACAACGAGAAATTTAGTTTTTACATTACAAAAAATTAAAAGAGATAAAATGATAAAAACATAGATGAAGATGACACTTATTTTCTAGCTTTTAACTTACCAACAACTCCGACCATTTTCGTTGTTGTCATAAATTTAGAGCCTTTTGCTTCTTTACTGCTGTTGTCATACCAATTCAGAACGTCTAGCACTGCCTGTGGGTTTTTCTTCTGTTCTTGTTTGCTGATGTTGCTGGACATCAGCAACCTCGCCCAAGCTTCCGGCATCCCCTGAGACAGAAAAAATGACTTTAAAATGCTGGTAGTAAAAAGTAGATAGGTATTATTTTATGTATTTACATAAATAATTACACCCAAGTTAATCGACAGGTGTTGTTCTTGTGATAACTATAGGCTAAGATGTTCTGTACTTAATTTAAAAAATATTCTACATAGATCTGACGTTTCTAATAAATACCAATTGAAACTATTTTGCAACTGATTTTACAAGATAGAAAGTATTAGGACTATTTTTACAGAATCAAGGACTTAAAGTGGTAAATGGTGAGAAAATATTAACAGTTGAAAATGGAAATTAATTTCTAGAATTACAAATTAGGAAAAAATTTGCAACTATTAGTATCCCAAATTTTTAGATTTTCATCTTAATGTGGCGAAATCTTGCAAAAAAACTTATTAATACTGAGCTTCTCAACATTAATTATCTCTATAGTAAAAAGGAGGTTTTCTCTCAAGACTATTTAGTTTTTATTAAAACAGTGGATTATCTACATTGTATACAATCATTAAATTGCCTTAAGGAAGTTGGTGCTCGAATTATGAAATTAAAATTCAAGCAGATTATAGATTTTGTGGTGAAATTAAAAAGCCAAATGGAAAGAGAAAGTAAGAGAGGGGGAGGGAGGAGAGGATAAAATATATTTTATATAATGAATTTCTACAAATTAAATTTAAATATTTAACAAAAATCTAAAACTGTTTATATTTAAAGATAAAGAAGGATCTTAGCTCAAAATATCAATATAAAAAATAATCTAGACAATAAAAAATCAATTTATCTTAGCACCAACTTCCTTAAAAAATTTTCTAAGACAATAGGTATTTGATTCACTAATCAGCAAAGACATTAGCAATACAGCAATCTAAGTGCTTGTGATTGGGTGAATCCAAGTGATCGAACAGCAGGTGTTCGATTTAATTTGCAAGTAAGCGTAAAACTGTAAGCGACGTTGACTGAAGCTCATTAATAGATACTTGTCTACTCTAATGTCTATTTGTCTAATGACTATCACCCGAACTTTAACAAAAAAAATTTCATCTATTCAAAATCGCAACAGAAACAAACGTTAAATCAGGTCTTCGTAAAGAATGAAAATGCAAACAAACTAACTCTTGGGTCATTTTAATTTACTTACTTTTAATGGCAGCTTGAAAAAAATACGTGTCGAGTTAGTTTCCCTTGTGGTTAAAATAATAGACATAAGAAGCATCAGACAAAGTATCGACTTACTGTATCGTAATATTTGTTTTGTGGACCAATGTCTTTATTTTCGTTGTATGGTACGGAAATCCAAATAGTGTGATCAAAACTTTTTAAGAAAATTGACAATTAAAATGACAGAGAAGTTTTTTGGAGAGCTTCAATCCTTTGGTAACTATGTAAATTGTTTTTTAGAAAGGATTTGAACTTGAAAGATATCTTTGAGTTGTGTAGAGGTTCTTAAAATAAAATAAAATGAAAATTGTCTAAAGGTTCGTGTGTTTAATTTACAGGGTGGCCACTAGATTCAATTTTTCAATTTCCCTGACATTTCCCTGACTTTTCCCTGACTTTCAAACAAATTTCCCTGACAGAAAAGTATTAAAAATACGTATAAATTTTCAATAATAATACTATTGAAATTTTTCAAAAATTTCGTATAATATCATTTTAAATATTTTGAAATTTAATATCACACTTAACAATATTTAACATTCGTAAAAATCTCTCGAATTTACAAGAACTTTTGAAAAGATCTCTTAAAATTCATTGAAATTTCTTGAAATTCTTAAAAAAATCTAAAATTCCACGAAATCCCTTCAAATTTGTTAATATTTCATGAGATTCCTTCAATTTTCACTAATCTTTTTAAAATTCCTAAAAATCTCTTAAAATTTCCAGTAATCGTTTAAAATTCCATAAAACATTTTCAGAATCTCGTGAAATTCTTTAAAATTCCCTAAAGTGCATTAAGATCTTTAAAAAAACTCTTGAAATAAAAAATCTCACAAAATCTTTTAAAAATCAAAAATAACTTGAAATTTTTTTTAATTCTATTAAGACTATTAAAATTCCTTAAAATTATTTTTAAAATGTCAAAATAACTTACTATTTTTACAAGCTTCTTAAATTCCTTTAGAATTCCACGAAAAACTTTAAAATCTCTTAAAATACGTAAAGATTTCTTAAAATTCTTGAAAACCTCTTGAAATTTCTTAAACTTCTACGAAATCTTTTATAAATCATAAAAATTTTGTGAAATCTTTTAAAATTCCATGAGGAAAATTTAAATTCTTTAAAATCACTTTAAAGTAATTAAAATTTCTTATAATTCTTACAAGCTTTTGAAAATCCTTTTAAATTCCACGAGAATATTTATAATTCCTTAAAATCTCTTTAAATTCTTACAAGTTTCTTAATTTCCTTTATTCCACGAAAAACTTTTAAATTCCTTAAAATACGTAAAAAAAAAACTTTTATAATTTTTGAAAACTGGTCAAAATTCCTTAAAATTCCATAAAATCTTCAGAAAATCATATAAATCTCGTGAAATCCTTTAAAATTCAATGAGGATCATTAAAATCCTTTAAAATTCCACAAGGAACTTTAAAATTCCTTAAAATTCTTTAAATTCCCTAAACTTCATTAAAAATCTCTTAAAATTTCATGAAGTCCTTTTAAAATTCAACTAAATCTTTTAAATATTATACAAATCTCTTGTAAATTATTGAAAATCTCTTTGTATCTTTAGAAACCTAGAGAATCTCAGAGAATACCTGGAAATTATTTATAATCCTTCGATATCTTTGGATAGTTTCTAAAATTTGTTAAATAAATTATAAAAGTTATATATGTAATACGACAGTAATAACATAGTTAACGTAAATGTCAATTTCTATTTTCCCTGACAACTACTCGCATTTCCCTGACATTTCGCTGACTTCCCTGACATGTGGCCACCCTGATTTAACTAATGAATATTTAAATCCATTTCGAATGAGTTGGTTTATAAAATGGTGGCAGGCATATAAAATTGAATACTCCGTACCATAGTACATTAGCTAAGCAGCAAGCAAGTGCATTTTGAACTAAATTGAAGTATTTTGTTTTTTATTTGTTTAACATACCGTAAATTCTCCAGTTACTGCATCGAATCCTACGTGAACGGTGTGTTCGAAATTCGTGGGATAACTTATATTAGGTTTGTCCTTATTCTCCTTCACCTTCATCTTGCTTTTCAAAGTCTTTTTCTTTCGTTCCTCCGAATCTGGTTCCTTTGGAAGTGGACGCATATCCACCGGTAAATTAGGCGTGGAATCACCTCTAAAACACATAAGGTACATCAGACATTTTGTTTTAATCATGTAAGGAAACAGTAATAATAATGAGATAAGAGAGATAAGATAAGATATACATAAATTGGATAAAAGTCTGATTGACAATAATTGAAAAATTCTTAACAATTACATTTATAAACTCTAAATGACTATTTTTGATTGATGAGAATTAAAACAATCTCTTTGAATTAGTATGCTAGTAAATCAATTATTTCGAATCATAAATTTATAAGTGCAGACTTTTAAATTTGCTTAATGGTACTTAGGATGCAGATGAATCGAGCAGGAAAGAGTATAATAAATAATTCAGTTATTTTAATCGATCGTCTTGTCTGCATTATAATATATTCTATTGTCACTGACATGACGTGAAGTTTTTCCATAGAAGAGATCTCTGTTTAAAGTGTATCAATTATTTAAAAATAGCTCTCAAAATCATCTAAAATTAAAAGCTTTCAAATTGAAAAGTAGCCAAAAGTGAAATTGCATTAGAGATAAAAATCAGAAAAATGGAAGATCTTCAATTTGAAAGTTCTTCAATTATCAAGATCACTTTTTAAATATATTTGTTTTGAGCAAGTTTTTCAAGGCTTTCTTAACGAGGAAAGAGTAAAAGAAGAATTAAAGATTAGATTGACCTCAAAAAATGGAGTTTTCTGTTTTTTTAGCGGTTTAATTATTTATTTAGTGAAGAGTCTATAGTGTAAACTTCTTTTAAAAGTTTAAGAATTCAGGTTTTTATGGACAGTCTGCCTCTGAATATCATAGTGTCTGAACTGTGGGGTTTTATTTTTAGCAACCTCTAAATTAGTGGCTGTTCCTCTATTTTCGGGAGTCGGAGTCTCTCCATATTACAAAGAAAATAATGCAAACTTGTGGTTAAACCGGCGTACTTAGACTTCAATGAAGAGTATTTAGAGTGGGCGAATTTAGAGCGTAAAGTGTACATAGTGTTAGTTAAGTTTACTAATCGATACTCTCAGAAGATTGTTATACATATATAAAACCAATTCAAATGCAAATTCTGAGAGTAACAGTTTGTTAGGTATAATATATTCGTAAATTAGATAGGGTTTTTATGGTTTAGTACACGTTTGAAGCATAAATGAAAAAAGAATTAAAAAAGAAACCCAATTGATTCACACATTTAAATTTTTTTTAAAGAGTTTTCATCATCTAATTATCTGAGGTTTCGGAAATTTTCTGTGATAAGATTGATATTGAAGATGACGAAGAGATAGTTTTTTTCTCAGAAAAGTATTATCGTGACTTTTTAGAACTGTGATATCACTATTCCTACACGTGAATTAATTTGTGGTTGTAGAATATTGGATTTTTTTACTTTGTAATTTACAATAATTGTTCACTAAGGAGAATTAAATTATATCTGTATAAAAAAATTATCTGTTTACAATTTCTTATTCTTGTTTCGAGTGAATGGAATTTTTGTCAGTATGGAATTGTTATTTACGTCATTGAGATTTAAATAATTCAGATAACTATATTCAGATATATACAATATAGATTTTAGACGTATAATAAAAATAACTCATCTTTCAGAATTTACATTAATATATCTTCTCATATAAAAATAATATAACTAAAATTTTCCTCATAATATAAGAATCAAAACATTCCTGTTTTAATTTTTGCTCCAATTTCAAATTAACATCAAATCAATAAACTCTGCTCCAATTTTTACAAATATTATCCGGAACTAGAAAAAACGACTGAAACTAAATTGAACGTCAAATTCTAAATTCTTCTCGAGATCATTGACATCTCGCAACATCTGTATCGAAAAACTTGAATGACAACTCAAGTCGCCTAACAAAAGCCACTTTCACTACAACAAAGAATCAAAACAATAAAATGAAGTATAATTCTATAACACTATATGAGAAGTATAACAAAGGGTATATAGAAAACCGATAATCACCTGTTTGAGGTGAGCCTCACAGGAGGTGCAGGGGGTTTGTCTTCGTCGTCCGACATGACGCCGCTCCTGATCCCGTACCCGGGTTGCTGATCTGCCCTCCGTCGCTGCGTTGCTACTGATTTACTTAGGCACTCGATTATTTCTAACGCCTTACAGCGTGGTATCTAATTTTCTATCGTAACCTGAGATCTCGTATCTAAAAAACTCCTAGAATTTCCTCTTTCACGAAGATTTCAGTGGCACGTGTACATATATATCTACTTCTCTAATTCCATCGATGATTTTTATTACTATAGATAAGTGTCGATAAAAATTGGAATCACAACTTATTCGAATCACAGCTCCTCGCTTTTAATTTCTAAAGTCCTTGTGCTCTTGCTTTTTTCCTGCTTCCATCGAATATCCAGGTTCAGCTCCAAGGTGCTTTCTCTTCCGACGATCCAGGAATCCGGGACTCATTCAAGTGCCTGGTGAATATCTCTCTGTGCGATTCAGTGCTGTCGTGCGATGAGAGACGAAAGCGAGACTTTTGGCAATTGAAAT
The DNA here is from genome assembly GCA_904066015.1 of Synergus gifuensis. Taxonomy (NCBI): domain Eukaryota; kingdom Metazoa; phylum Arthropoda; class Insecta; order Hymenoptera; family Cynipidae; genus Synergus; species Synergus gifuensis. The sequence continues at coordinate 104,630 of CAJFCO010018482.1, forward strand.
TGACAGAAGACATGAAGCAGGAGGGGAGTTTAAATTGTTGTGAATTGTACTGATTGCAGTCACTCGAGACTCCAAGAGAGATGAGAATTGCGAGGCCTCGGGCCAAATTTCAAATATAATGGTGGTCGGGTAATGCCGGGTCAATGTCGCAGACGAGAAGACGACTTCGAGTCGGGACAGCCGGGCGCCTTGGGAGTGATTCACACACGGCAAACAACCCCGCCGCAATAGCACATCCACCACGAAACACAGAGAACACGACTAACACGACTCGGAAGAGCACGAATTCCACTTGCTCACTTTTGCTTTTCCTCGCAACGATAGGCGATAGACAAGAACGAAAACGCGATCTCGCGATTGCGGTTCTATACTTTTATCGATGGATCATATCTGTGCCAATCCCTTCTGCAAAGGGAAATTTTGGAATTCGGGACTGTCGCTCGTATTTCACGTTCTCGTCCTGGACAAGACCCTGATCGGCTGAATTACCAGATCACCACCCGCCGTCGCCACGGTCCTCTCCTGGAACTACAGACAACTACAGAAGACTACAGAAGCGCCGCCTTGAAAAGTTCCCCCACCTTTTCGAGTTTTTCTTCGTGATTCAAAGTCGAGTCTCTTTCACACACGCCCACACACGAGTTCACAGCAGTTCACAGTTGTTCATAGTTCACACGCGATATCAAACACACACGTCACATGGAATACAAAATTACAAACGATACAAACCCGACATTTTGGTTCACTTTAGTTCCAAAATGGCGGATAGGCAGACTGCAAACATCACACGGAAACCAAGTTTCAGAAACAATATTATTGGATATTTGATTAAATTAATTGATTTAGATTTAGGAAGGGACTCTTAGTTTTAGGTTTGAGTATAAATGTCTAGTTTTGGGTGTTGAGGTTTATGCTTTTGTTAAGAATGATTTGTTATTTTGGAGAGACTTTAAAATTCGCGCGCTTCCGGTTCAACTTCACCGTGTTTCGAAAGTTCATAGGATTAGCCAATAAGAAACAGACTGTATGGAATTGATCTGTATGAATCATATCCGTTGTGTTATTAAATTTGAATTAAAGTTTCGCTGAATTTAAATTAAAATATGTTTTTATCTATAAATTTGAGATTCAAAAGATGATTGTTTGAAATTTTTTATATTTAAATTCATATAAATTCAATTTACAAATTTAAAAATGTGGATCCCTTTGACTATTGCTGGGGCAACTGTTTCGAATTTGGTGACTATTGCGGAAGTCGAGTGTACTTCAATCCCTACAGTTCAGCATTCTTATTGGATTATTCTCTTGGATCTTGGATAAAAATTTTGTAGAATAGGGAAAGGCAAGTAGGGATGTTGGTGTTGGTGTTGGAACGGTTGTGGTTGGAATGTTGTTGGGCAGTTGGGGTTGTTGGATTGGTCGATTGGAATTTGGAAATGGAATGAGTAATGAGATTGGAAGTTGGAACGTTAGTTCGTTTTTCGTTAGTTGTCAAACTGACATCAAACTGCAAAGACTTCTTTGGTTCGGTTTCGGAGCGCTCTTGGTGTTACTACTGTGCAGATAATTATATATTCGCTATATCTACATCTGTTATTGTTATGTGGTGAAGTCTAAAGGATTCTTATTATTCTCACTGAATTTCTCAGTGACCGTTCGCAGGCCGAACGGTCAAATTGTTCGTCAAAAGTTTTGGCAGGATTACAGTGTCAATAGTGCATTTGAGAAAGTGATTTTATTATAGTGTTTTCTTCATAGAAACCAAACTCTTTATATGCAAAGGAAACCAAATCCATTCAAAATGAACAATAAAAACACTGGTGAGTAGATAAAAATTCGATGTTTCTTGACTGTCAGAAAGATATTTACAAATTTATTTAGTATACGAGGTTAGATTCAATTTCGATTGTTTTGCAACAAAGAAGGGTTTTTTTTTTTCAAAATGGAAGACAGTTTAGTTTTGTTGCGACGTAATTAAAAAAACATCCCTTTACAAAAAAATTTATAATTTATAATGTTTATAATTTATTTTTAATTTTTAATAACGGTGTTTTTAAGTCAATTGTTAACGGGATTAACGGTATTCAAAAGTATTTATGTACTGCTTTTTTTGTTTTATTTTTTTTGGTAATGTTACCCTTATGCAATTGTCTTTTTTTTATTGTTGGTAAATAGAAATCGATTATTTTTTAAGTATCTTTAATTCTTTACGAAAATTCTATAAAAGTAAGATTTTTTTACATTATTCAAATTCAATTTGGTTTATATTTGTGTCTATACGACGTTTTATGACATATTTTATATATTATTGTGTCGTTTTTTACATTTATTACAAATAGAATTTAAAAATCACTTTTTTAAATGATAAGTGAAAGGAATTCTGCTTTGTTATTATTAAAAAATTCATGTATCTACTGCACTTACTCAATCTAATTTTTATTATGTATATCGCATTCGATGAATGAATCATTCCTATTTATAAAACGTTATTCATGAAATTTGTCACTATCTGTGAGTATACCGAAAATGCAATTTTATGTATAAGGTCTATACTTTTAAATTTTATATATTTAGCTTCATGTTAGTAATCGTGTATTTTTACAAAAACTAATAAATTAATTATATTAATAAAAATAGTCTTCCCATATCTTTCAGTTTTAGATTTTAAATTTTATTTTCTCATTTTTTCAATTTAGTACCAACATTTTTTTTAAATCTAATTGTTTTTAAAATCCAATTCCTTATAAATTATATAAGGAAACTTTTTTACCTATTCGGTGTAAGGCAATCTCTCGCAATCGTGATCAATAATTTAGCAAGATGTGACCTTGATTTGTGTAATCGATAGATAAAATGTGACAACTATTTCTGTAAACTAGTACTATCTTTCGTAATATTAGAGATAAAACCTCTCGTTTTCACCTTATATGCGATTCTTAAAGCCTCGTTTCTACCTATATGTAATTGGTTTTTTTTTCTAACAGTATCCTACTTTAAAATTTTTTATTTTTGCAGTATTAGAATTTTGAAGTTCGCAAAAAAAAAAATAAAATTTAAAAAAAAAATCTTTTTTCCTTTCATAAAAGTCTATCTTTGTAGAAAAGCTTACATGCCTATTTCCCTCATTTTTGCTGCAATACGGGTGATAATGTCTGATTATACAATTATCCGAATATGGGCATAATAGTTTCTTATTATTGACAAGATATGTCATTAATCTTTCTTTTTATTATTTGCAGCAGAACACATTGTGATGACACCAAAATGCAAAACTGCAAATTCTACAACATTAATAATCGAAAGGCAAGAAAGGCCAACTGAGAATAGCGACGAGAAAAATGTTCACGTAGCTGGAGGAGATCACAAAGGAATCGTGATCAATAAACAGGCGATGAATGGTATTAATGGGTTTATTATTTGCTTTTCTTTAGAGAATTAATATCTAAAATTATTTCTTAAATAATCTCCAAGTTTTAAACTGATAGAAATCGGTTTATTGTTAAAATAATCATTTTTATTACAGTCGCAAATGGAATCGGACAACCTGCACACCTTTGTCTTCAATTTAGAGTTTTTCTTGTAAGCGCACAAACTGGAAAACACACTCAAGAATCGAGAACACTACATTTCTGGTTCGTTAAAACACTTCTAGAACAGGAACAACCTCACATCGCACAAGAATTTTTCCGTGAGTTGGTCAGTCCCGAAGAATTTCCAAGGGGTAAGTTCAAAAAATATAAAACTCAAAATATAAGAAACAATCTACTTATGTAAGAAACAAGAAATTAAAAAATAAAACAAATACTTTTATTTCAGACTACGTCGGATTTATCAAAAAAATAATGAAGTTGATGCAGCACAAATACCCCACTATTAAGAAGCTAGAAGTCGAGTTGAAGCAACTTGAAGATCCGATAGACCTTCCGGCCAGACCACGTGAGTTAATGATAACTTTATACTATTTTTGCTTTCTCTCGCATTTATTTAACTTTCAGTTTCTTCAGATTATTATAATGTTATGAGTCTTTGCAGTAAATTTAATGACTTTGCAGCATCAGATATGCTCCTGTAATTCATGTAATTCTACGAGAGTGTTGATTGGGAGTGTATGTGGTTAAGCAACTTCATGCCTGCTAGAAAGCTGGGTCGTCTCTAATCGAATTAGGCCTATTGAGCTAAAGTGGCCTTCATTTGATCACCAGGACCAATAAATTTGTCTCAAGATTGCATTAAAGTAACCCAAATTGAAATCACAGACGAGATTCTCGAAATTTATTTATATATTTAATTTATTTAACCTTTTCATTCAAGAAGGAAAGCTTATTTTATATTCAAAAATATTTATTTGGAATTTCTAAAATTCATTTCTGTTCATTCAATTTTTTAGTTTTTAGAGAAGTAAGATTACTACTTCACTATTTTTGGAAGGCTGAGTATTTTCGAGCCCCGAGTCTATAAAACGCTGGCCTAATATGTTAGCTCAATTCCTAGAATGAGTGACAATGTCACTGAATAAAGTGGTTCAGTTTTTTATACAAAGAGCTAATTCAGCTGATTGAAGCGGCCCCTTTCTTTGTACATTCGCGATTAATTGTCGCAATTTTGTTTTTATAAACATTAGATTGTTCATCTTCATCACTCATCAGTTTCTCGACTTCATTAGAAAAAAGTAAAATAGTTTTTTTAACTAATATATTTAAAGATATTCCTGTTATTCACAGCTCGAAGTGGTCTTATACTCTACTCACTCTCCCAGCCTGAGAAATGTATGAGGGAATCAGGTTCGGCCAGTCTTATAAAATTCAGCATTCTTTGGCCATGTTTTGTTATTCTTCTTACTCTTTGCAGGATGATTGTCGTTACTCAAATTTACACAGTACGAATAATACAATAACATTCAATGGTCCAGGAATTTTGCGTCCAACTCGTTTAATAGCAACGTTTTTAACAGCTTTAAACAAAATCACATGCACGAGTTAGAATTTTATTATTACTACTTTTGTCACAGTTTTGAAAAAATAGATAATGCTTCATTAGGGTTGTCCAAATATAGATTCTTTCAGTTCAAAGGCTTTTGGAATTTCTAAAACGTTTTGAAGGTGTTGGAGCCAAGTTCTAATCTAAAAATTCGATTTCTTCATTTTACTCAACAAATATTAAATTTGGAATTTTCTCTCTCTGTAGACTTAATCAATTTTTAATTAGAATTATGTGTACAGACCGAGATAATATCTAGTTCAAATATTTTTAAAGTAAAATGAAAATATTCACTTTTGAAGTCAGATTTTGAATTCTTCGTTTTATGCAAAAAGTATCGAAATTAAATATTTTTTCGATCTGTATTCAGTCTTATATTTGAAAAAGATTAGCGCTACAGAGGAAAAAAATATTTATCTATAATTTTCGTTGAATAAAATGGATAATGGAATTTTGAGCAATACTTGGTTCCAACGCCCTTAACATTTGAAGGAATATTTTAAAAATGGCTCTTGGAAACAAAACAAAAATTGGACCACTCCTTTATTTTGGTTTTCGCAAATTGTTTCACTTGAATTTCCATTTCTTAAAATCTTTTAAAAACTTGTTTTATGTTTATATACAGACTTTAAATTGAAGATGATTTACTGCGCCAGTTAAAAACGTTATTTATTGTTGATCTGTGATTGTGGAACGTGCTACTCAAACAATTTCAACAGTAACCATAACAACATTGACTTAATACGAGAACTTACAGCTTGAAATCTTATTCTTGAATCAATAACAAAGATTCCAATTTTTTGAAAAAACTTAAAAAAATTGATGTGAAAAATTATAAGTATTCACAAGTATTATTTCTTTTCCGCCAAAAATTAAAAATGAATGATTACATATAAAACAATTTTATTTTTATAAATTTTGCGCATATTTATTACACTTTAGATTTTTATAATCATTTCAGTTTTTCTCTATTATTTTTATTTTAGTTTTTTCCAATAGGAACTTTGCACGCAACGTACGAATTGTAGACAAAAAACAAATATAAAAGTATGTAAAGATTATATCACTAAAGCCATACATTTTACAAACTGATTGTAGAAATTGTTAATGCAAATGATAGTTTTTTTTCCTCAATGTATTTTTGAAAGGCTTCATGAGTTTCATTGTAGATGCATCTTCCAGATTATTTTTTTATTTACTCTAGAATTGCTCACTATACTTATCTTTCGGCTTTGAAACTTGAAAAACCTCCCTTATTTCAGGATTTTCGACCTTTAATTTAATTTCAACTTTCTAACCATTTGGGAAATTTTTAATAATTATTTTCGGAAGTACTAACATTTTTTTTGTTTTTGGCAGTTTCATCGGACGAAGCATCTCTTCAAGTGATAGAACTTACAGTTGAGAAAGTCCTTGAGCTGATAGAATCTGCTTATCCAAATCCGGTGACTGTAATCGACTTAGCGAGGTTAGTACAAATTGTTTAAATCAATTATTTAAGAAAGAAGTTGACATCTTTAAGGGTGTTGGAACCAAGTTTTAATCTAAAAATTCGATTTATTATTTAATTCAAATTTTTTTTAAGTAAAACGAAAATATTGAATTTCAAAGTTAGATTTTGAATTCTTCGTTTTATGGAAAAAGTATTGAAACTAAATATTTTTTCGCTCTATACGCAGTCTTATATTTGAAAAAAGATTAGTGCTAAAGAGTGAAAAAATATTTATCTATAATTTTCGTTGAGTAAAATGGGGAATAGAATTTTGAGCTTATCACTTGGATCACTTTTATTAACTGAATTAAGTAATATAATATTATCTTCGGTAGGAAGAATTCAAAATTATTTTATAAATGAACGTTATTGAAAACCAAAATAAATAATAATTTTAGGGAACATGGTTGGGAACCATCTGCTGTGGAGGCAAAATTGAATGAGTTACGAGAAAAAGGAGTCGTAAAGGCAATGGAACATGGAGCATTTACAAGAGTCGTGCACCAAGACACTCAAGTCAAGGTAAATTGGTCTCTTTACTTTTTTAAAGAAACTCGATTTCTTCTCGAAATTTATCTTATATCTGGTAATGTTTTTTTAAACATTTTAGGTCGTCAAACAAATGCCCACGATGGCGAGTTCAAAGCAACCAACCATAGCAATTATCACTGCTCAATACTGCGAAAAATTAGCTGTTGATTCCATGATTGAAAACAGGGAAACGTTTGTTCGCTACACAACTGTTGGTAAGATCTTTTAAATTAATTCCTTCATAAAATTTAACATACAAAATACCAATATTTTTTTTAATCTTAATTTTTTTGCATTGAAACTATTTTCATATTTGAAATATTTTTACTAAAACTTGCCTCTAGTCGTTGATTTATTTAAAATAAATTTCCGCATTCTTATTTTCTAATCTCAATTTTTGAAAAAAGAAGATATTTGAAATGCGCAGCATTTGTTTCCGCAGTTTACATTAATTTTTAAATAAGATTTTAATCTAGCAATGCACGCGGCATTATTAAAAGCATGAAAATTAAAATTTTATAACAATGCTTAATTAGATAGGCTTTCATAAATTTAACAAATAAATTTAACAAACTTCTGATAATGTGGTCCTTGTGGGATTTTCAGTTACTTCAGTGATTTAAATGAAATTAGGTTTTAACTTAAAATTGGGAGAAAAGGTTTTTTTTAAGTTTTAAGGATATTGATTCTTTATTAACAGAATGGCTTTATTAAGGGTATTTATTGTGTGGGAATTTCTTGGGTAAAATTTAGTAATTAAAAATCGAAGAAATAATAAAATCTTGCTTCTTACGCGTGCAATGCCAGGTTGAAGATTAAAGCGAAGCTTATTTTATTAGCATTACTGTATTTGCACGAAACTTTAGGTTCGACGAACTCTCCTGATGCCCCTGAAGGAACCCCACGAGTCACGTGCCGTTTTGGTAAAGTAGTTTGTAATATAGTTTTATTTGATTAATTCAGTGTATATCACATCACAGCTTGATCATCGCTTCTGTCCAAGGATGCAAGGTGGGATGTTAGATTGTGATTTGTCTTTTTCAGTCCTCATGTTGTGTGTTCTGAATTTCATGTTTACTTTTCTTTCTAATTTATTTTATGCAATTTATTTTATTTTATCACATTCATGCAAATTTTTTACGTAATTGTTTTTAATAGGTGATTGTTTTTAATAATATCCGAATGTTTATTGACATTTAAGTTGTTATTGAATCGGGAATTTACTTATGGAACCAGAAAAGAAATACGAATTAAAAGAATTTACGTTGAAAGAATGGTTAAATTGCAGTTTGTTTTTGAACTTGAAACTTTCTATGTTTTTATTATTTTTTATCGAGCTTTTATTTATTTTTTTTTTACAAATATTTTTATATAAAAATTCAAAAGGTAGGTACAAAGCCTGTTTTGTTTTCTCTTTTGTGACGTTTATTGTTTATTTTATTGCTTTTCTTGACGTTTGTATTTTAACAAATGGGATTAAAAGTGGTTTGTTTGATTATAATTATAATTCATTAAGAAAATAAAATATGTACTATTAAAATTCTAGAAAAGCACGTAAAAACAATTCTCTTTTATACTTTCAATTTTTTTTTTACAAAAGGAAACTTTAAACATGTACCACTTTCATTCTCACCATCTGATATTTATTTTCATATTGTGTCTATGTCGTTTGAATTTACGTTCCATGAAATTGCAATCGTTCTAATTTTGATTTTTCTGAATTGTGCATTTTAAGAAGAAACCTATTCACAATTAAACAACATTACGTTCGAAATAATGACACACAATTAAGAATGTCACAAGGCGTTGTAAATTGAAAATTCTAAGCACACTCTGAATAATTATAATCATTATTGTGTACTTTCATAATACATATATCATTTACAATATAGATATATTGCAGATTTATAACATTATCAGCACCGAATGAAACTTTATTTGTCAATCACCTTGAACACCGATCGAGAATAGAACCGATAGCAGCACAATTCACTTGTAAAATACACGGATTTTAGAAGGATTTCCAATACTTTTCTATATTAATATTTCTTTTTCAATTTAATTACAGGAGAATCAAATGTGTACACTTTGGGAAACATTGGAGCACATAGAATAGTGTGTACAAAATTGCCCACTATTGGCCATACCAGAGAAGCTATGACTGCTGCTGGAAATACAACAACTCGATTATTAGGTAAAATCTGTAAATAAAGTGTATAACATATTTTCATGGTACATTATAGTCGATTTTAATTATTAAAACTATGAATTCCTGTTTTTTTCAGGTACATTTCAAAAGGTGGATTTCGTTTTCCTCGTCGGAGTCGGTGGTGGCGTTCCTCATTATACAGATTACGTAAAACACGTTAAATTAGGTGATGTTGTAATTTCTCATCCAACCCCTCTCAATAAACAGTACGTTTATGTGTACTGTGAGAGTGCCAAAATGAACGAAAGTGGAGACTACCACTTCGAAACCAAAGAATATTGTCCTTCGAATTTGTGTCTTCAAGAAATCGCTGCAAATTTGAAAAATCAGGTAATTGCATTGGAAGAAGTCAGGGTGGCGACTTGATCTGAAGACCGGGAAATGACCGAGAATATAATTCTAAAAAACCAGGAGTTTACTTCTCATCGCAGGAAAATACAAGTTTTTATTCTTTTAATAATTATCTTTAATTAGAAAGTATTTTTATTTTTTCCATTATAAAAAAAACATTTTGCAGTTTTTGCTCTATTTTATTACAGGATGTTTAGAATGAAAGTCATGAATTAAAATAAATCTCTGCGCTTTCTGGTAAATAGAAATATGTTACTTTTAGTTGTCCAGGAAAATTGAAAAAATTGACCGGGAAAAATCGGGAAATGACCGGGAACTTGAATTCGTCCGTCAAATCGTTACCCTGGAATTGATTAACTTATTCTCATTAACATCAAAGGTTGAAGAACTTTAACAATAGTCAAGGTCTTTAGAGTAATAACTCTTATTTACTCTAAAAGGCTTAACTATACTGAAAGTACAGAAGCCTCATTAGTTCCAGAGTATTAACCTTTCCGCAATTTATTTTCAACAGGCAGAGAACAATCCAAACCCACCCTGGCAAAATTATATGCTAGAAGGTTTAAAAACGTTAGGCAACCAAACGGAACATGACTTTAAGGCGCCTCCACCGGAAACGGATAAATTGTATATGGCGATCGGTGACAAAGGCGTGATTGAAGTAGCTCATCCAACTGCTCCTCAAGATTCTGCAAATATAAGGTAATTGGTTAAGGGAATTTGTTACTCATCATATGAGCAAATTTAGATAACCCGGTTTTTTTCTCACAAATTTTACTTTTTGAAAAAAATAATACTGTTTGCTCATATGGTAATTACCACATTCCCTTGTTTCTTCGTTTCCGCATAGAAATCGAAAAAACAAAATTTTCTGAAATCTTAGGAAGGAGAAGAAATTTCAAATAAGAAATCCTCACAGTGAGATTTTTTAACGATGAACTTCAGCAATTAAGGGCGTTGGACCCAAGAATTAAGTTCAAAATTCCATTCTCCATTTTACTCAACGAAAATTATAGATAAATATTTTTTCGCCCTGTAGCACTAATCTTTTTTCAAATATAAGGCTGCGTACAGAGAGAAAAATATCTAGTTTCGATACTTTTTCCGTAAAACGAAGAATTCAAAATCTAACTTTAAAATTCAATATTTTCGTTTTACTTAAAAAAATTTGAATTAGATATTTTCTCGCTCTGTGCGTATAATTCTAGTTAAAAATTGATTAATTCTACAGAGGGAAAAAATTCTAATTTTAATATTTGTTAAGTAAAATGAAGAAATCGAGTTGTTTGATTGGAATTTGGCTCCAACACCCTTAATAATTTCAAATCTAAATCCTGAATTACAAAAATGCCAAATTGGAAAGAAATAATACGTTGAAGCATTTAAAAATAGTGCCAATCCAAATCAATTCACTATAATTTGAAAAGCTGACTGAATAATTCTAAAACCTCTTTTCCACAAATTACTTCACCCAGTACTGTGAAGCTTGAAAACTGCTCTATAATTTTCCGCTCTTTAACTCCAAATAACTGTCATTATATATTTTAGAACGGACGGCTGTGCTCGCATTCACTTAGCTCCCGTCGCCTCAGGTCGTCAAATCGCCCGGGACGATCAGCTCCGACAAAAATTTGCTTCACGTTTTGGTGCACTTGCATTTGATGGTGAAATGGACGCCGTTGTAGAAAGTATTTTGGGCAACTGTCGCGACAGTTTTGCTGTCGTTAGAGGTATTTCTGATTATAAAGATGGGTCTCGAGTTAAGGAATGGCAACCTTATGCTTCACTCGCTGCTGCCAGCGTCGTAAAAGCAATAATCTGTGCCATGGATCCACCTATAAACGCCTAAGTACTATAATTTATGCTGGAAAGCACAGAATCTCGTTTCAAATTCATTATTTCTATCAAATGCACTTATAATGACTCTGATCGTGATTTCAATCTAGTAAAAAAAAATAGGAAACCGTCGTTGTGTCATAAATAGAATAAAATATTATTTGATTATGATAATATCGTAGGAACTACAGGAACTCTGAGATTTAGTCTCCAGATTACAGAAAAAGAAATTTTCTGTCGAAGGAAAGAAGGGGCATATGCCATTTTTAAAGGCCATCCAATAATCATATACCGAATTGTATCAGCGACAAAAAAATGGCTTCAATGTAATAATCCCATCGGTTGGGTTTTATTTAAATTTTATGTTTATTTAAAACTCTGCTGATGGCTTTAAATATTCAATAGTCCGGTATATTAATAGAAAGAATAAGCATTTATCTGCAGATTATTATGAATTTGATTTCATACTTATATCGATGTGCTATTGCATAACTGATGATAAAGATAGTACATATATGAAGAGTTGATATTCTGATATGAGATAATTACAGTGGAATATTTTCATCTTTTATGCTAAAATATCAAGGATAAAAGCATTCAATTTGAGAATTGAAGTAAAGAGAATCAAATTTTTGTATAAAATTAAAAAATATCCTACTGCAAAGGTCTCGTTAAATAGTTCGCCATTCTTCTCGTTGCTCTTTTAGATTCTTCGTGCAAACTTTTCAATTTCGCTTTATTAAATAACCAAAAGCACTAGGAGTTTTTAGGAGTTTTGACAAGAATCGTTGAAATCAAAGAAACTAAAGAAAGTGCAGAGAGTATTATGAAATCTCGATTAATTTCACGTTGAATTTTATCAATAGTTACATTTCGATAAATTATAATTTTTATACTATATCACATGCTGAAATATTGGTTTCAGCGCAGTTTTTACTTTACTATCTAAATTTTTGGTACACTAATTTAAATACCGTTCTCAGCAAATGCTGAAATAAATGTGCCAATGTGTTCAGAAAAATAGAATGATACTTACACTGCCCTTTTAAAGAGTATACTTCTTATAAAGAAATTTGTCTAGCTCTTTAAAAAAAGAACGTCGTTTCTACTTTTATTATTATTATATTTTTCACAATTCTTGCACTTATTGGATTTTTAAGTTTTTATAGTCTAAAAGCACAGGGTAGAAGGTAAAGACTATTGATAATTGCAGTTTCTAAATTCAATGGCTGGACACCAAAAAGAGATACTGAAAGTCTAAAAGTGGTTTGAGAGACTTTAAGTTAAATGTATAAATAGTATTCTGTTGTTTGAGGATTCTGTTTTATAAGATTATGTTTCTTTTTCCCTAAATATGATCTCGTTCGTCCAAGTTTAAGACGAAATGCTTTTTGCAGTTTTTAACTTTTATCCTACAAGTTTTGAATATATATATTTATTTATTTATTTGTAATATTATTCATATCATCTATTCCTTTTAAATTTAGGCTCGTCGAGCTCTGATAAAATCAAACTCGAAATCTCACGCATCAAATCCACATTTACAATTTAACACACTTGTTGTTTATGTGCACAAGAAAGTCTATGAATTATGAGCAGAGCAATTATCATAGATAGAAAAAATAGTATATAGAAATATACGTATAATACAAATATAATATATGAGCGATTACAACAGATCCTATAATATTGCATTTAACTTGCAGTGACTTACCTGATGACAGATTCCTATTTATAGCTTAATATTAAGTCTGCATTTGTGTTTTAATCTTAACTTATTTATCAGAAGTTTTTACGCCACACTGAATTTTTTTCAGTTTTGGTCTGTGAAAAAAGCTTTACATTCGGCATTTCTTTGATTAATAAATAAATAATTAAAGAAGTGCCGGGCTTTCGACGCTAGTCGCGCTATCATATTTTTATCTTCACCTAGAAAATAATTATTTATGCTCGCATGATCGTTACTCAATCCACGAAATAGGAATGTGTTTTTAACTTTATATATGCCAATTTTATATAGTGATTGATAATTTTTGTTTTGCATTAATAGTCTTCCAATAGACCAAGCACAAAATATCGACTGACAAACTTAAGATTTTAGATTCGAGCTTAAAAGTTGTTTAGACGATTGTATAACGATTTTTAACGATTACTGTAAATTATAAATTATTATAAATTAGATAGTTTTTAATTCAAGACACTAAATAGATAATTTTTTCGACTTGGTATATGTAGATTTTATAAAGTTTTATTTTAATCATTCTTTCGTATTTGATATGTGATATCACTGGATTTTAAGATTTACGTTTTAATTTATTTGATTATGCAAAACCCGAAAACTTTGTATATGTCATTTCTCTATTTACGAATAAACGTTTCATCGAGTTTAAATTATTTTTTGTAAAAAAAAAAAGTTTTAAGTTAAATTAAGCAAGGAAATTTAATAATGATTAATGAACGCACAATTTTTATTATTTTTATTTGATATTTTTCTACCTACAAAATTATTCAATGCTAAAATATCGATCGCCTATTTTCATAAATTTAATTCTGTTCCTTTCGGGTTTTCTTCCTATAAGTTTGAGATAAAATGGAATATCTTTTCTAGTTAAGTAATTCATTACTGAATTATATGGTCCTAAAACAATTGGATTTTGACAACCGTAGGATTGAATCGGAATGGAATTAATTTCCATATTTTTTTGGCAAGAAGAACTTTCAAAGTTAAAAATCTCCTCTTTTTTACTTTTTTGTGAAATTTTTGGGAATAAGTTCTTCCTGACTGGTTTTTTAGGCCTTTCAAAATTCGTTACTTTTATCTCTACTTCTGATTCATTGCTAAGGAATTGATTCAAATTCTCTTCAGCGAAGTCAATTTTCTTTTTAGAATATACAGGACCTAAAATTAAGATTAGTGATAAGAGATTATTCTATACAAATAAAACCTTTTATTTTTAAATATTTTTTAGAAAACAATAATAACTACCTGCTGTTGTGGAGTCTGTCAATTCATTATTTTCTATAATAGATTTGATTTGATTCACGTTTTGAATCTGTTTAACAACGTGAATTAACATCGCTCGATCCTGAATTCTTTCAGTTTCCAATTTAGCAAGGCGACTTTTTTCCTTCGTTTCTTCCTTTAATTTACTCTCATTTAATTCCAAGATCCACTTCGAAATTTCCTCAAAAAGCCTTTCTTGGTTTTTATTTCGAATTTTTAAATCTTCTCTTTCTTCATTAACATTCTCAGATCGCTTGCTTCTTTCCTTCTCCAAGCCATTCAAAAATTCTACTATTCCTTCAAGTGAAGTCCTCATTTCTTCGATCTAAAAATAACTTCAAAACGAAGAGAAATAAAAGCCGAAAAATAATAATTTTCAGACCAAAATTTTTGTAAATTACAATACCTCTTCAGATTGTCTTTTTTGAATATCCTTAAGTTTTGAGAATTCTTGTGTGCAGACATTATAAAGTTTCAATAATTCGTTAATTTCATGTCTTTCATTTTTCAGATCATGGATTATTTCTCGACATACTTGGCTATTGTCTTTATTTATTGATTTAACAAATTCCCTTTTCTCATCGATTGTGGGCAGGAATTCCTGTTTTCTTTTTGAGTGTATTATACGATGTATTATAGCATCTGTCTATTATTAAAATATTTATTTAAAACATAATTCTTAATCAAAAATATGAAGAATAAAAAGAGAATAAAAAGTTTAAAAAAAGTTTTATGTTTAAATTTTCTGAACTCTTCGATTGTTATAAAATTTATTATTTGAAGAAATTAATCTTTTATTTAATTATAAATTCCTCAAACCTTTTTAATTTCGCCAAGAATAAGACTCAAGGCTTGTTCAACTTTACAACTACATTCATCAACATTTTCTTCACTCTCTTTTTTATCCGAGGTTGAAATTTTAGATTCTTGATTCATGTCAGTCATCTAAAAAATAAATTGCATTAAAATTAATTTTATTCTTTTCAGTAAAACAGTGACTCTTTGTTCCTTATCTCGACCTTCGCTTTAGTTGCATTGCTTGGTACTATAATATTATTCGATTTAAATCAAAATAATCGTTTCTTATAATATATCTTGTTAAAATTGATAAAATTTCTAAAGTATAGAAAAAATTCCAATTTAGAAAAATTATAAAAATGATTTTTCTACTGGTTTATGGAAGTTTTATAAAAAAAATAAGTACAATTATTAATTATTATTAATTATTAATTACCTATCAACAAATATAACGGTTGCAGATGTCTTCTCTTTTTCTTTTTTCAATAGTTGGATTCAATTTATTACAACAATTGTGATTTTTGAAATGTTTTATTTTAGAGGGATCTTCTTTTAGAGGGAATTTAAATATTTCTAAGTACTTCAGTTGTTCATTTATGATATCCCAGTCGCTCATAGTTTGCATTCGTTTTATTAATCTTGTTCTATAAATTTCTTCATTTTTCTATAATTTTATTTTTAAAAAAACAAAAAGAAAATTCAATACAATGTTTATAAATATTCCAGTTCCTAAAATTAAAAACAGACTGCAACTTTGTTCATAAAATATGCATCTCGATATTGATCGGTCATCAAATCTTCATTGATAATCTGTTTCTCTGAAATTTGATTAATCAATTCCTCCAATTCTTCTTTTTGACTTTCAAGTTTTGTTTTTAGTATTTCTTGAAGCTGTTGAAAGTTAATCAGAAAAATATTTTTAGTTAGAATGTCCTTTAAAATTTTTAATTTTTAATTTTTAATTTTTTAAATTAAAATTTTTACTTGAGAAACTTCAATTTTGTGAGAATCGGGGTTTACTTTATTCTTTACATATTTTTGATGCTCCAGAGATTTGGTTATTATATTTATAGGGTAAAAATAAATTCTTTTAGAGTTTCTACAATTATTTGAACATTTTGTTGAATTTTGATTACTGTAAATTAAATTTTCTTCTATTTCAAACTCCTTATTTTGTTGTCGGCCTACGGACCAAAAACCAACTTGTCGAAAATTATTTTTAAGTCTTTTTACCTAATAAATAAAGAGTTTTATATTTAAAATATTAATTTCAAGGTTGAAAGGAGAATTCGTGAAGAAAAGCAAAACACATTTTTCTAAATTGATTATAATTAACAATTGTATTAAATTAATGTAATAACAATTAAAAATTTTTCTCACTTTTGTAGAATTCCGAAAATGATTAAAATGGTTTACTACGTTGATAATTTTCTTTGATGTTTTCATAAAGGATTTTAATTCTGACAGGTGTAATTTAGGTTACTAAATAAGATTAAGTTTACACAATAAAAAAAATAATCGAGAGACAAAAATTTATTCGAATCGCAATTTGTTGCGGCGCGATGATAAGAAAATTTCACCTATAAAACTAATAAATTTATTAAATTATTTTTTTCTCTCAAGAAAAATTATATTAAATGAATTATCCTAATTAAATATTTTTAATTAATTTAAAAACAACTAATATTGCATAATAACAATAAGTGCAGGAAATTCGACAGATCCTAGATATTTTGAACCCAAGTGTTAAGCTCAAAATTCCATTCTCCATTTTACTCAACGAAAATTATAGATAAATATTTTTTCGCTCTGTAGTACTAATATTTTTTGAATTATAAGACTGCGTAGAGAGCGAAAAAATATTTAATTTCTATGCTTTTTGCATAAAACGAAGAATTCAAAATCTAACGTCAAAATTGAATATTTTCATTTTACTTAAAAACTATTTGAATTAAATATTTTTTCGCTCTGTACGCATAATTCTAGTTAAAAATTGATTAATTCTACAGAGGGAAAAAATTCCAAATTTAATATTTGTTGAGTAAATTGAAGAAATCGAACTTTTAGATTTGAACTTGGCTCCAACACCCTTAATATCTAGTTATATGTATTTTACAGCCCTAGCGAAAGCTTCGGTTTGAAATTCATTCCGATCTAATCCGAAGGAGTTTTCAATCCGAATTAATCCGAAACCCATTCAAAAGCAATCCAAATGAATCCGCTAATCCGAATTAATCAGAATTGATCCGAATTTTCAATCCGATCAATCCGAATGAATTCGAACTTTCAATCCGAATGAATTCGGTCAATCAGGACTTTCAATCCGAATTAATCCGGTATATCCGATTCAATCCGAAGCTTTTGCTTGGGAGTAAATTTTGATTTTTGTCCCTTCTGCAGATTTTGATTCTCATTTTGAAAATAGGATTTTTAGTTTGATTCAATTCGACCTTGTGTTAAAATGATAAAAAATGACGAATTAATTTCATTTAAATTCAGTTTCTTCTAATCATAAATTCTCTTCACTTGTTTTTTTGAGTTGTTCTTGTTCATTCACTTCGTGTTGGAAATTGGATTTTGAACGAAGTGCCTTCATTTCTTCAGATTTATCTGCTTTTCCTTTACTTCTGTAGTTATTCCAAGGTTGCTCATCAGAAGTTCCGAAGAATATATAAATAATTCCACTAACAATTAGCAAAATTGCAGAAATTATAAAAACTTGTCGCCACTTTTCTATCGTTTGCTGTAAAAAGTAATCTTTATATATTATAAAAAATATCTTTATACATGTTCTGATAATAATTTTCTTACGTCATTATTTGTTAACAGTCCAACAACGAATGGTGATATAAACCCAGCAGCAGTTGTGATTAGATTACAAAATCCAAGAATAACACTAGCATAATTGGAACTCAAATCTACAAGAGCTGCTAAAGTTCCTGCAGTAACTGCACCATTGACTGCAGTACCTATCATCATAAATAAAATTGCCAAAGTTGCGTGGCAGCCACTGTAACTAAGTCCCAAAGTTATCAAACCTTGGACAATTGTGCACATGAATGTCGCCAATTTTCGTACATTTGTGAGACTCATGTATTTTCTTCTTAGGAGCCAATCGCTTAGAACTCCAAATCCGTAGGAAAAAATCATCCTCAGAATATGTGGCAGTCCTGATAAAATTCCAGCCTGAAAGAATATAAAAAATTACACCTTTTTATACAATAAAATATATTATATATATATATATATATATATATATATATATATATATATATATTATTTTATATTTTTTTATTATAATCTTATGAATTTTATTTTTTATAAGTGTTTCGTTTTAAATGAAAGCGGAAAATCCCGGTTATTTTGAGATTGGCAGTACTGTTAACTGGGATTGGTAACAATGCGTGATTGGTCACATTGTTAATTTGAATTCAGGTAAATTTTCTTGTCAATTCAAGACGAATGAATAAATAAATTCAAGGCGAATTCGAAATGTATAATATTAATTCAGAGGGAATTGAGACAAATACCAGGAATTTGAAAAGAATTCAGGACGAATTTAAGACAAATTAAAAAAAAAAAGATTTTCATTAATTCAAGTTGAATTTAGCGAATAAAAATAATTTAAGACAAATTCCACGATTTCTGGAAAGAATCAAGATAAATTCAGTAAATTCAGTGAATTCAGAATGAATTCTGCAAATTAGACGAATTTGAACTGAATTACTGAAATTGAAAATTTAACGAATTTGCAAAATGTTTACAAAAAAATTCAATATGAATTAAAAATAATTGACAAAAAGAAATTCAGGTGAATTTAAAGGAATTTATGAGAATTTTTAAAAAATACTGAGAATTGATAATAATTCGTGGCGAAATCAAAACGATTAAAAATAATATACAAGAAATTTTTTTTTAATTCCAGAGGAATTCGAAAGAATTTTAGAAAAACAAAAAAATCCAAGAATGAAAAAATTTAAGTGTTCCAAAGAATCCCAGGTAATTTAGGTAATTAATTAATTATCAAAATTCGCAATAATTCATGACGAATTTAAAAAAATAGAAAATGATTTGTAAAATGTTTACAAAAAGAATTCCATATGAATTAAAAATAATTCACAAAAATAAATTCAGGTGAATTTAAAGGAATTTACAAGAACTTTTAAAAATTACTAAGAATTGATTAAAATTACTAAGAATTCGTGGCAAAATCAAAACGATTAAAAATAATATACAAGAAATTTTTTTAAAATTCCAGAGGAACTCGAATGAATTTTAAAAAACCAAAAAAATCCAAGAATGAAAAAAATTGATGATTTTTTTGTGAATTTCTAAAAAATTGAAGACGATGCAAAATAATTCGTAAGAATTCAAAGGAATTTTACAAAAACGTTCAAGACTGAAAAGAATTCCAAAAAATATATGTAATATATAATTCGTATATTTACATCAGATCAGTTTCCATCAGAATTATGAGATTTTAAGGTTGTTGGAGACAAGTTTTATCTAAAAATTCGACTTCTTCATTTTACTTAATAAATATTAAAATTGGAATTTTTTCCCTCTGTAGAATTAATCAATTTATAACTATAATTATTCGAACAGAGCGAGAAAATATCTAATTCAAATATTTTTTAAGAGAAAAATGAAAATATTCAATTTTGAAGTTAGATTCTGAAATCTTCGTTTTATGCAAAAAGTATCGAAATTAAATATTTTTTCGCTCTGTATGCAGTCTTATATTTGAAAAAAGATTAGCGCTACAGAGCGAAAAAATATTTATCTATAATTTTCGTTGAGTAAAATGGAGAATGAAATTTTGAGCTTAAGACTTGAGAGGCATTTTAAGATATTGTATGGAGTATTAAGTAATTTTCAATACTTTTAAGGAATTCAAGGGATTTTACGAGATTTCATTGGATTGTTAGGAATTTTAAGAAATTTTATGACATTTAATTTGACTTTAAATAATTTTAAGTGATTTTACGATATTTTATGGGATATTTAGTAATTTTAAGGACTTTTAAGGAATTCAGGGGATTTTACGAAAGTTCAGTAGATTTTCAGGAATTTTAAGAGACTTAATCAGATTTCATTGGACTTTGAAGAATAATAAAGATATTTTAAGGAATTTTATGAAACTTATGGAGATTCCTGAAATTAGACAAGGAATTACAAGTTTTTATATTTCAAAAATTAAAAATTATGAATTATTTTGCATACATTTCAAATCCCTTAATTTTTCCAATTGCACATTTTTTGGGGGAAAGGTTTTCACTAAAATTTTAGGGAATTTCCCTAAAAATTTTAAAAAATGACTAATACAAATTTAGGAAAAATTTATTAAAATTTAGGAAACTGAATAATACCTACAATTTTTTAAGGAATCTTTTTAAATCATTTGGTAATTTATTGGATGAGTTATGAAATATTCTTTAAATTTAGCTAAGTTCAAAAATACCTATTAAACATTGGGAATTGTTGCAAAAAAATTTTTATTTTCTATATAAGTTATTTAAGTTTGCTCAAAGATTCTGAATTTAAAAATTTCCAAATCTATAATAAATAATGCAACGTTTTTGGCTAATTAAAAAAAACCCTCCCCCTCTGTCTGAATGGTTTTTGAATGACTTGAAGTTGAAAGAAGAAAATCAATCTAAAGGCGCAAAAAAATTTCACGAAAACCTTAAGATTTCTTAAAACTCCCAGAAACCTCTTGAAATCCCTTAAAAATCCACAAAAACCATTAAAATCATAAATATCTTGAAGCTGAAGTTAAAATTCGCAAAAATCTCTAAAAATTCCTAAAAACTTCTTGGCATTTTTTAACATTTAAAATCTCATAAAACCTTTAGGAATTTAATCAAATTCCTTGAAATCCTTTAAAATTCTACAATCTCATAAAATCCATTAAAATTTTACGACAACCTTCGAAATACTTTTAAATTCTACAAAACCTTTTAATAATTGTATATGTATAGAAATTCTTTTAAAGTCCCTCAATAAAATGAAATAAAATCATTTAAAGTCTCTTTATGTCCTTTAAAGCCTAAAATTATTAGCAATCTCATTAAATTTCATGAAATCCTTAAAATTCTATAAAATCTTTAAAAACTAATAAATTTATTAAATTATTTGTTTCTCTCAAGAAGAATTATATTAAATGAATTGAATATTTTCATTTTACTTAAAAACTATTTGAATTAAATATTTTTCGCTCTGTACGCATAATTCTAGTTAAAACTTGATTAATTCTACAGAGGAAAAAAATTCCAAATTTAATATTTGTTGAGTAAATTCTTAAATATATTTTCTACTAAGTAATTATAGTAAGTAATTATAAATAATTACTTACAGCGTTTACATTCCAGCCATGAATGTAATTAAAATATGAAGGAGCCTGTGTCATCATAGTAAGAAAGCCCCATACTCCCCCAAAATGAGCAGCAATAACTACCCATAAAGGCCAAGAGGTCACTATTGCTTTCCATGGGATTTTTTTTTCCTGATTTGATTCAGAAAGATTTTCTAAAATGTAATTCCTTTCTGTCACCGAAATTCGAGGATGTTGATCCGGAGAATCGAACACAAGGAATTGCCAGAAGCAGAACCTTAATTATTGTTATTACAACATTAATAAATATTTATTTTAAAAATTTTATTTTTAACGCCTATTATTGAAATTATAATCTACAATTGATTCTTCTTTTATCATTGATTTATCAGTTGATTAAATTTTCAATTCGATATAGGGGACTTGATCTATATGACTTAATTTGATTTATTGATTTCTTGATATGCAGTTTACCCAAGAGCAAAACGCAAATAATCTTTAAGTCTTTGAATTCGCTTTTTTTTGATGAAATAACTTAAAACAATAAAAATCAGTATTTTATCTTTATGTACCTATTTATTTTGTCTGACGCCACCACAATTTTAATGACTTGTAAACTTGATGAAAATCACTATTCAAATAAACATACCAGACAATTCCAAGTAGGGACGTAACGTAGAAAGCCGATTTCCAGTTAAACCAACTGATAACTAGTGCACACAGTGGATAAGTGATTGCAACTCCCACAGAACTTCCTAAAATTGATAAAAAAAATTGTTAAATGTATATTTAATTATCTAGTGAATAAATAGAATACTAATATTAGTACTGAGTACATTTTACCTAAGTATGAACTAACAAATTTGCTTCTTTCTTGAGGAGGGATCCACTTAGCAGTCATATTATGCATAGCAGGCCAGAATACACCCTAATAAAAATAATGAGAGTGTAATAAATAAATTAAATTAAATTAATCAATTAATTAATTAATTTACCGAAATTCGAGATTTAATTTTAAACTAACAGCTATTAAACCTTGGATGACTCTAAGAAAAATCAAAGCATTAAGGTGGTAACTAGTTGCAACTGGAACAATCAATCCCACTAAAGCTGTAAGCAGATTGGCCCAACCCAAAATGACTTTGGTACCGTATCGACGAGCCAAAAGACCTCCTGGAAGTTGAGATACCCAGTGGAGCCAATAATAAGACCCTAAAGCTAAACTTTGTTCATATTCGCTCCATTGGAACCTATCTTCAAATTGAGAAATTGCATTTATTTTCAAATTGGCCATTAGCTGATCGTTCTAGAAAAATTTTTAAAAATATTATTGTATTTTATCAGATTTTTTATTAAGGGTGTTGGACCCGAGTATTAAGGGCGTTGGATCCAAGTATTAAGGGCGTTGGATCCAAGTGTTAAGCTCAAAATTCTGTTCTCCATATTACTTAACGAAAATTGTAGATAAATATTTTTTCGCTCTGTAGCACTAATCTTTTTTCAAATAAAAGACTGCGTACAGAGCGAAAAAATATTTAATTTTGATATTTTTTGCATAAAACGAAGAATTAAAAATCTAACTTCAAAATTGAATATTTTAATTTTGGGTTGAAGTTTTTTAACAATGGGTTGAAGTTTCAGACGTTTAGTCTGACGAACATTTTTATTTCATTTTTTTTTGCATTTATTGGAATAAGATATCAAAAAAAAATTCCAAAATCATTTTATTTTTATTTATTTACTAGTAGAAATTTACTCGGCGTTGCCCGGGTTTTTAAGAAATTTCAAGGGATTTTATAGAGATTTTAAGTAATTTCGAAGAATTTCAAGATATCTTAATGAACTTCAAAGGATTTTTAAAAAAATTCAAAACAGTTTGAGGATCTCTTAGCATCCGTTGAAATTCCTTAAAATTACTATAAATCTCTTGAAATCCTTTTATAATTTTTGAAATCTTATAAAATCTCTTGGAATTCCTTAAGATTATTTAAAATCTTTTGCAATTCTTTAAAGTCTCTTTAAAATCCCTCTAAATTATCTAAAATTGCTAAATAAAAATTTTGGGTTTTGGGAACAGTGGAAACTTTAATTTTACTTGAAAGAAATTGATTAATTCTACAGATGGAAAAAATTCCAAATTTCATATTAATTAGATTAGAACTTGGTTCCAACACCCTTAAGCTCAAAATTCAATTCTCCATTTTACTCAACGAAAAAATATTTAATTTCGATAATTTTTGCATAAAACGAAGAATTCAAAATCTAACTTCAAAATTCAATATTTAAACTTTAAAATAATAATAAAAAAAAATTTGAATTAGATATTTTCTCGCTCTGTACTAGTTTAAATTATTTTAATTCTAGTTTAAAAAAAAATTTAGTAATTCTACAGAGGAAAAAAATCCAAATTTAATATTTGTTGAGTAAAATGAAGAAATCGAATTTTTAGACTAGAACTTGGCTCCAACACCCTTAACGTAAATATAAAGATTAAATAAATATAAATTGATATCTAAATTGATTATGTCAATATTTGAAGGATAGGTGATTGTCACCTTATTGAAAGATTACCATCACAGTTTGAGGAGGTAGAAGACTAGTTGTAGAAATTCTGGTGTGATTAACATTTTTCTGAGTTCCACACTGAAGTTCGGCTGCAGGTTGCAAATGAGGAACAACCATTGAAACTATTGCGAGATTTAAATTGATCCTCAACATATAATTCATAGCGAAGCCACAAAAGACTAAAATCCAAAGAACAGTCCGACAAGAAAGACATTCTTTTCCTTAAAAAAATATCATTCTTTTAAAAATTATATATCTTTTTTCTGTATTATATATATAATATAGAAAAAAGATATATAATAAATAGATATAATAAAAATAAATATATATAAATAAAATAAAAATATAAATATA
>CAJFCO010018482.1:129480-152189 GCA_904066015.1 Synergus gifuensis
TACAGAGCGAAAAAATATTTAGTTTCGATACTTTTTGCATAAAACGAAGAATTCAAAATCTATACTTGAAAATTCAATATTTTCATTTTACTTAAAAAATATTTGAATTAGATATTTTCTCGCTCTGTACGCATAATCCTAGTTAATAATTGATTAATTCTGCAAAGGGAAAAAATTCCTAATTTAATATTTGCTGAGTGAAATGAAGAAATCGAATTTTTAGATTAGTACTTGATTCCAACACCCTTAAGACAAAAATTATAATAGTAAGTTTGATAAGGAAAAGGAATTTAATCAATAAATTAATTTTATCATTCTTTTTGTTTTTCTTATTCTATTTATTAATTACGACTTGGGTACAATATATAGTATAGTTCCAAGTTTCATCAGACAAAATCCGGATATTAGTAAATATCGTAATTACAGAATTTACTTACCCTTACCCATTTTTTTTTCTAGTAGTAAAAAACCGGATATTCTTTTCGAATTTTCCAATCTCGAAATTTCACTAATTTATTAGTTATATGTTGATGTTCAACTTTGTTCGCCTTTGCGAATCCATTTGCAATCTTCAGAGTTATTATTATTTATTATTTAGCAAATTATTTATTCTCTATGGTTATTTTCACATAACATTAAAAATGCAAGAAAAAAGGAAGAAAGAAAAAATCGAAAAGAAATTTGTAAAGGAATGAAAATGTGAGATTCTCTGATTTTAAAATAGTGTTGAAATTTATTAGGAGTTAAAATTAATTAAATTAAAATTAATTAAAATTAAAAATTTTTTGGGAATCTCTTGAGTGAAATTGATTACAATATTCCTTTTTTTTTATATCACCAAACTCGTGTAGATTCGGAAGGACGTAGAGTGAACACTGTGCGTCTGTTCTTTGCGCCAATCAGATAGACCCAGAATGTAATGAAAGAACTTCTGAGCTTAGTGAGGATTCTGATAAAAGCTGCTGAGTAAATTGCCACTAGTTTTCAGGTGTTGAATCTTACAATTTATTTGTATTTGATTTATTATTGTTTGATTTACAGAATAAAATGCCATTTATGTCAGAAACGAAGGAGTTGATCTACGAGACACTATAAAGTTTTATAAACCATTAGATTTTAAACCAAGAATATTCATTAATAATTTTATTAATTAATAATGTGAAATGTTTTGAAATGAAAAAATGTTTTCAAGTGCCAAATACTCTCAGAATCAGTCGACGCTTTTAAATTGTGAAGTTTGTGACTTGGAGCCAATTCTAATCTAAAAATTCGATTTCTTCATTTTACTTAATAAATATTAAATTTGGAATTTTTTCCTTCTGTAGAATTAATCAATTTTTAACTAGAATTGTGCGTACAGAGCGAGAAAATATCTAATTCTAATATTTCTTAAGTAAAATGAAAATATTGAATTTTGAAGTTAGATTTTGAATTCTTCGTTTTATGCAAAAAGTATCGAAAATAAATATTTTTTCGCTCTGTACGCAGTCTTATATTTGAAAAAAGATTAGTGCTACAGAGCGAAAAAATATTTATCTATAATTTTCGTTGAGTAAAATGGAGAATTGAATTTTGAGCTTAACACTTGGGTCCAAAACGCCCCAAGTTTTTGAATTTTAAAAAATTTTGATTATTCGGATGAAAACATTATAAGGGAGGCAGAAGCAAATATAGAACTAAGGAAATGAGGCTTACATGGAAATATTCAAATATCTTAATCAAATTAATTTAAATCTTAAACAACGCCGATTCCTTCTTTATCTTTCTTGAGTTTATATATTCTTGTGCTGCTATCTTATGTCAGTTAGTGAAACATTTTTATGTTTCAAATTATATTTATCATCGAAGTAGTAATTGAAATTACTAATAAACAACAATTATTTTTAAATAAAATGATCTTTTTTATTTCTAACTTGTAAATCTATTGTACTAACAAATTACTATGAAATTTTGTTTCGGACTATTTTTAATTTTATTAAAAGCTTTTTGCAAAAAGTATCGCTATTTTTTCCAGAAAAAATATAATAAAAAACATTATAGTCAATCTTATATTGTTTTATTAAAAATATGAAAGTCGCAGCTTATATATACTCTAAGAATTATTTTTTCATACACAGACAGGAAATGTACAATAATATTTTTTAAAAATATATTTTTTCCGGCTTTGATTTATTACTTATCATTGAGAAAAATTATTCTGCAATCTTCATGCCTGAAATAGCATTTACTTTTCCTTCAATGGATTCGCATTGACACGTTTATCTTCCTTTTCGCATAAAGCTGAATAATTCTGAAGGATTCAATTTACAGTCATCAGAATTTGGATATTTTCGATTTTTTTTTTAAATCCTTTTTTTTTGTCTTCACTGCACTGAGAAAAAAATATTCGAAAATCAAATAAACGTATATTTGTTATAGAGCCAACTAAAAAATATCTTCGAATTAAATAAAATTTATTTGATCCAAAGAAATTTTTTATTTGAATTAAATAGAAAATTTCTTTGAATCAAATAAATTTTATTTAATTCAAAGATATGTTTTAGTTAGCTGTATAACAAATATACGTTTATTTGATTCAAACAAACTTTTTTTCTGGGTGTGTAAAAATCAAAAGAGGAATATTTTGTTTTATATTGTTTTATATTGTTGTTTTATCAATTAATAGTTAAATTGAAAATTTCGAAATTATGATAATATTTGCGAGAAATGAATTAAATTACTTTTTAGATTATAAAATAAAGATAAGGTATGTCTCGTGACACGATTGTTGTTTAAAAAATTATTGTAACTTATTATTTAACGTTTTCGTAACGGCTTCATAATTATCATGAAAGAAAAGGCGACATTTTTTGTTTTTTCCTTTAATGACCCAGAACGTGAAGCGTTTCATATTTCCTGCAACAGAAAAACAGGTTTCTCCTTTTTTTAAAAAACATACATTTTAAACTAATAAGTGGATTTTTTATGGCCAATAAATAGCAAAGACCATATGACTTGACTACTTTGAAATTACGACTGAAACTTCTAGACTTGTATTTCATCAACCTACATTATTTTCAGCTTTGCATCAGCGTGCCTGATCTGATGCAATTTTAATGCCAGTGGATGAATAAAAAATCTGCCCCTTCACGGGCAGATTTTTCGGATTTTTTCAGATTTTCGTTT
This sequence comes from Synergus gifuensis, assembly GCA_904066015.1. Taxonomy (NCBI): domain Eukaryota; kingdom Metazoa; phylum Arthropoda; class Insecta; order Hymenoptera; family Cynipidae; genus Synergus; species Synergus gifuensis. The sequence continues at coordinate 132,646 of CAJFCO010018482.1, forward strand.
CTACAAATTTTAAGGGAATTTGACGATTTTTAAGTGATTTTTACGAAATTCAAAAGATTTTTAGAATTTTAAAAAGATTTCGAAGAATTTTAAGGGATTTTAAGGAATTGTATATAAACGTTTTGAAATTTTGAGGAATTTTAAGAGGTTTCCAAGAATTTAAAAAGATTTCAACGAATTTAAGTGATTTCTAAGGTTTTCGTGACATTTTAAGGAATTTTAAATTTTATCCTGGAATTCTAAGGAATTATAAGTTATTTATTATTTAATTATGAGATTTCTAATAATTTTAAGTGATTTCAAGAGATTTTTTTGATATTTAAAAGATTTTGTGAAAATTTTAAAAGATTTCATGAAATTTGATAAGATTTCTGATACAGTTTTAAGGGATTTTAAAATATAAAGAGATTTTAAATGTTACCGTAAAATTTTAAGCGATTTCTAATAATTTTAATGGATTTCGAGAGATATTTCTGATTTTTAAAATATTTTAGGGAATTTTTAAGGATTTCATGGAATTTGATGAGATTTCTAATAACTTTAATGTATTTTAAAGAATATAAAAGTATTTTAATTGTTATCATAGAATTTTAAAGAGTTTTAAGAGGTTTAAAAAGGTTTTTGGGATTTTAAGGGATTTTAAACGTTTTCATGGAATTTCCAGGAATTTTAAGAGAATTCAAGAGATTTTAATTATTTTTAAAAGACTTTGCCTTTTTTAGGATTTTATTAAATGTTATGAAATTTCTAATAATTTTAAGGTATTTCAAGAGATTTTTTTAATTTTTATAAGATTTTTAAACATTTTTAAGGATTTCATGGAATTTAATGCATTTTCTAATGATTTTAAGAGATTTTTAAGTGTTAAAAAACTTCAAGAAATCTGGAGATTTCGTATATATAATATGTTGAATAAATAATAATAATAATAATAATAATAATAATAATAATAATAAATAATAATTGAAAAACTTATAATTGGAGATTGTTGCTGAAATATCTTTCTGTGTTTCTATAATAGTCCGGGTGATTTATTTACGTTTATAAATAATTTTTTAGTTTAATTGTTTTTAAATCTTCCTACACAGGTAATAAAATCCGAAATAAATGAATCTTTTATGTACAGTTTTTCAAGTGCAGCTGCATCAAATATTCTAGAATCGAAAACTTTATGCTCGAATGATTTAAAAAGCTAGAACTAGACGTCAACTTTTTTTAAAAATATAATAAATAATAAAAATAAAAAGCCTTAAAGTCGAGATTAAATAATATCACAATAAATCCCAGGATGTCAATTTTTTATGAAAAAATGGATCAATTAACATTGCACAATGGCAAAACAATTAACATCTGAGAATTAAATTAACATCCTAGGAATATGTGAATGTTTAATAACTTTTCAGTTGTTTTTTCATTGTGTAAAGCTTTTAATCCACTTTTGGATTAAAATTTGACACCTGAGAATTTAGTGTGATCTGAAAATTCTTAATAAATTACAATAGAAATAAATAGTTATACGTAAGAAGATAGAACTTATGGAGACTTTTTATAATTCCCAAATAATATCCGGTGATGAGTAATAAAAGGTTATTGAGGTCAGTGGAACGTTTGATATGTGACTAATTTATTTTCGATGATTTTTTGATAACAAAATTGAATCAAGTGACGAGTGTTAAGTAAAATAGTTAAATTTTCCACACTAATATTTTTGTGTACCAAGGATACCAGATTTATTAATACAACTTATTTGTTTTTTTTTTTTATTTAAAGAGGTTTTTCAAATTTTAAGGGATTTTGAATTTTGTCGTGGAATTTCGAGGAATTTCGAAATTTAAAAAAGTTTTTGAGAATTTGAAAGGACTTTAAGGGATTTTAAACGTTGTTACGGAATTTCCAAGAATTTTAAGAGAATTCAAAAGAGTTTAATGATTTTTAAAAGACTGGAATTTTTAAGGATATATTATTGTGTACTTTTATTATAAAATAATGGCTCTCGTATTACAACAATTATAAGTAATATGAGACTCGATAAAAAGAAAAAATGCATCGGGATCATTTGTCTTAGGATTGAGACTTGAAGATTATATTGCTTCCAGAAAATGTTTATATAAACATTATTTATATAAATATACGGGAAGCGATATCCTGGATGATTCGGTGGATGGCAACAGGATGTGATTTTGTACATATAGCGATGGAGTGAGAACATTCCTCTTCATTATGGAATTTTACGAAATTTATAACAATTTTAAGGTATTTCAAGAGGTTTTTATGACTCAAAATATTGTATGGGATTTAAAGAATTTTAAAATTGGTAAAAGAATTTTATTGAAGGATTTTAATAGATTTTTATGATTTTTCAAAGATTTTGCAAAATTTACAAGGATTTTAAGAGATTAATTATTTAGAAGATTTTTATGATTTTTAGGGGATTTCAAGAGATTTCTAGAAATTTTAATGGATTTTGACAATTTTCAAGTGATTTTTACGAAGTTATAAAGATTTTTAGGATTTTTAAAAGATTTCGTAGAATTTTAAGGTATTTCAGAATATTTCGCGGATTTTTAACGGAATTTATCAATCAAAAGATTTTATGGAATTTTTAAGGATTTCATGGAATTTTATGAGATTTTTAATAATTATAATGTATTTTAAAGGATATCAAGGTATTTTAATTGTTATCAGAGAATTTTAAAGAATTTCAAGAAGTTTCTGGGCATTTTAAGAGACTTCAAAAGATTTTAATGATTTTTAAAAAACTTTCACATTTTTAAGGCTTTTGTTAAATTTTATTAAATTTCTAATAAAATTAAGGGATTTTATGAGATTTTTTTAATTTTTAAAAGATTTTGTAAAATTTTTAAGGATTTCAAGGAATTTAATGAATTTTCGAATTATTTTAAAAGATTTTAAATGTTAAAAAAGTTAAAGATTTTTCTAGGAATTTTTAGAGATATTTTCACAAATTTTAATATGGATTTCAAGAAATTAATTATTTAGAAGGTTTTTATGAATTTTTAAGGGATTTTAAAAGTTTTCTAGGAATTTTAGTGAATTTTGACAATTTTCAACTGATTTTTACGAAGTTCTAAAGATTTTTATGACTCTTCAAAGATTTTGTGGATTTTAATGAGATTTCTAATAATTTTAATGAATTTTAAAGGATGTAAAGGGACTTTAAATTTAATCCTAGAATTCAAAGAATTTCAACAAGTTTCCAGGAATTTTTAGAGGTTTTCACGAATTTTAACAGATTTCAACGATTTTTAAGCGATTCGAAGTTTTTTGTGGAAAAGCTTTCTGGGTGTTTTAAAATATTTCAAAACTGTGAAGTTTTATAATTTTCAAAAATGTGAAGTTTCGAGCAATTTTAAGTGATTTCACAAGGTTTCAGAGAATTTTAAGGAACTTTAAGGAATTTTAAATATTGTAATAAAATTTCCATGAATTTTAAAAGAAGTAAAGATATTATAATAATTTAAAAAATATTTTATGGAATTTTTAAGAATTTTGTGATATTTTATAATATTTCTAATAATTCTAATAATTTTAAGGGATTTTCTGATTTTTAAAAGGTTTTATAGAATTTTAAGGATTTCATGAAATTTAATGAGATTGATAATAATTTTAATGGGCTTTAAAGGACATGAAGAGACTTTAAATGATATCGTAGAATTTCAAAATTTTCAAGAATTTTCTGGTTATTTAAGAGGTTTTCACGAATTTTAAAAAATTTCAATAGATTTTTATGAGTTTTAAAATATTTTATCAGGTTTAAAGGATTTTAAAGTTTGTCAGGTCATTTTATTAAGGGACTTCAAAAGAATTTCTATACATATGTACAATTATTAAAAGGTTTTGTAGAATTTTAAAGGATTTCATGGAATTTGATTATATTTAATCATATTAAATTTTTGAAATATAAAAACTTGTAATTCCTGGTCTAATTTTTGGAAAATCCTTTTAAATTCCTTAAAATTATTCAGAATCCTATGAATTCTCATTAAAACCCTTAAAATACCTCAAAATCCAATTAAATTTGGTGAAATCTCTTGAAGTCCATTGAAAGTTTTTAAAATCACATAAAATTCCACAATATATCTATCGTTAAATCTTTTAAGATTATTCAAAAATCCCATGAAATCTCTTATTAAAATTGATGAAAATCGAATGGAATTTCATGAAATTCCTTGAATACCTTAAAATTCCTTAAAATTACTCAATATCTCATAAAATATCGTCAAATTCCTTAAACTTTTTGAAAATACCGAATAAATTTGGTAAAATTCTTTAAAATTTTTTAATATTATTCAAAATCCCCTGAAATCTCATTAAATCTCTTAAAATATCTGAAAATCCAATAAAATTTCGTTAAATCTCTTGAAATCGCTTGAATATTTCTAATATTACTTAAAATTACACAAAATATTGTTAAACCTTTTAAAATTACTTAAAATCCCATTGAATCTCGTTAAATACTTTCAAACACCTAAAAATCCAATGAAATTTCTTTAGATTTTTAGATTCTTTAAATTTCTTTATAGATTCAATAAAACCCCAATACTTTGGAACCAAGTGTTAATCTCAAAATTCCATTCCCCATTTTACTCAACGAAAATTATAGATAAATATTTTTTCGCTCTGTAGCGCTAATCTTTTTTCAAATATAAGACTGCGTACAGAGAGAAAAAATATTTAATTTCGATATTCTCTGCATAAAATGAAGAATTCAAAATCTAACTTCAAAATTCAATATTTTTATTTTACTTAAAAAATATTTGCATTAGATATTTTATGGCTCTGTACGCATAATTCTAGTCAAAAATTGATTAATTCTACAGAGGGAAAAAGTTCTAAATTTAATATTTGTTGAAGAAAATGAGGAAATAGAATTTTTGTATCAGAAACTCGACTCCAACACCCTTAACTGGTAAAATCACTTAAAATTTTTGAAAATTACAATAAATTTCATAAAATTTCTTAAAATTTGTGTTCTCTTTCTTAAAATAATCTTTTTTATAACAATTGTTCAATATATTGGTAACATGACTTTTTTAAGATAGATAATAATTGGGGGATGACTGCATGCTTTCCTCTATTTCATCAGAAGATCAAGCGAGCTCTTCTGTGTTTATTTTTTGGTACATAGTTCTTCTAAAATCTGATGAAACAGAGCAATTTCTTTATTTTTCACTTTGGAAATATATATCGAGTGGTTGAGAGAGGGGGAAGGGGGGGGGAACAAGAGTTCCGTTCGGGGGAACTTGAGTTCGGGATAGGGGCCTTTATGCAACCCAGGTCACATATCTCTACTGCTTACTCTGTTTCTCTGTTCGACTTTCAGTTTCAGTCTTTCTGAGTCTTTCCGCACTCACTGACCAAGTCAGTTCTCTTCGGGATTACTTTGTTATTAATTTTAATTTTTTACTTCCGAGATAATCCGTATTTTGTTTACTAGTTATATAGGTCAGTTCTCAAGTAATTTTTTATTCTCTAAAAATTTTTTAAATTTACAATCATTTATTTATACCATATACTGTGTGGTACCATTTATACCATATAAATTCTTAAAGTAATCAATCCATTCTTTACTTATTAAATCTTTAAAAAAACAGAATCTTGTCTCGAAATATAAATTTCATGGTAATTACCATTAGGGTGGTACAAAAAAATAATTTTTTGATTTTCTAAAATCTCACCCTCTTATTTTGTGTCATTTTATAAAAAAAAATAAGTGTTAAAAAGTCAATAAATTTTGAAATAATAAATACATAATAAATAAATAAATAAATAATAAATTTTTAAAAGGAGTCGTAAGAACTGAAGGTCAAGTTCGTTAGCCAGGGGGTGAGTTTTGACAAAGTTGGCAGTATTTAATTTAAAAAATCAAATAAATATTTTTTTTATGAAACGACACAAAATATAGTTAACGAGTGAATTTGTTGCATCATCTCTTGTATGTTTGGAATACGATCTTCTCTTTCCCGCCTTTTCTCTTAGAAAAATTGGCAATAAAATTTCGATTTTTTGAAAAAGTCTAATAAAAATCATTTTGATGTTGTGAGTGAAAAATGAAACAAATGGTGTTTTCTCAGAAAGTTCGGATATTCGAAATGCCAAGCAGTAAAACAAAAATCGCAATTATTGGTGGAGGAGTTGCTGGTTTAGTGGTTGCTAGACATGTAATTTCAAGGCCTGAAACTTACAGTCTGACCCTTTTTGAACAAACGGATCAAGTCGGCGGTACTTGGGTTTATACTGACGAAACCGAATTTGACAAAAATGGACTTCCGGTTCACAGTAGCATGTACAAAAATCTCAGGTCAGTCCTTATAAAATATAATAAAATAAAATAAAAAATAAAAATAGAATATAAAAATAAAAAATAAAATATAATAAATTTTTTATATTTTATATATTATTTTATTATTATTTTTATTTTATTTTTTTTTATTTTTACACTCATTTTTTAAAGTATTTTTTGGTATATTATTTTTTAAATTGTTTTTAGAAAAAAAAAACAATTTATTTAGGAAGCATAGGCAGTATATTTATAAATGCATATATCTGAAAATTTTTACTTTATCAATATTATGTTAAAGCTTTAAATTTTTAACATGCATAATCTCGAAACTTTGTCGAGAAAGCATTTAAGAGTCGTTAAGAGATTACAATAGATTATAAGATCACTTAAGGCCTTCAGGTCATTAAGAGATTATGAGAGGGCGCATCACTAAGAAAAACTTAGTTTCGTAACATAATTTAATAAAAAAAATTAAATTATTCGCTATTTATATTTAATTTGGATACATAATTCGAACACAACTGTTATATTTTAAAAACAGAACTGTTACATTTTAAAAACAGAACAGTTATATTTTAAAAACAGAACTGTTATATTTTAAAAACAGAACTGTTACATTTTAAAAACAGAACTGTTACATTTTAAAATGTTGGGGAAATTGAAAAAAAATTATACGTGAGTACATACACAAAAATAAAAGGAAAAAAACGGTGTGACTCTCCATCTGGCTGACATTAGAAATTAAGACTGATAAATTAATTGTGTCGAAGCGTCTGAATAATTAATCTTCTTGACACATTACCGCATGTTGAAATTTCACAACAAATTCATTATCACTGCTGGAGGCAGACGAGTCGATACAAAATATGAACGAAATGGTTCATTGCTGTCATAAAATGTAAACATACCAGGAACTGTTGTACACAATTCATTGAAATTGATTGAAATATTCATTATTATTATTCCCATGTGTCATAGTTTGCTTAATCTCTACAAATGAAGTAATATCTTTTTTATTTATTATATTCACTGAAAAGGCTGAGGAATAACCCCGACAACAACAATTTTACAGCAACATAAATTATATATATGAATGTCCTTTTCTGATCAATACTACTTTGCAATATTAAAAAACAATTTTTTAATATTTTTAAAAAAATATATATATATAAAAAAATATATATAAATATATATATATATATATATATATATATATATATATATATATATTTTTCGTGTTTTTGTGAACAATTTTTAAGGACCAATATTGATCCTGAGAGGACATTGCTTTTAAAACAAAAAATTGCTGTTTGTAAAAGTAAAACGTTTACTGTAAAAAATTAGATCAAATTGATATACTATACTTTTGATAATTATTTTGATTATAAATCAATTAGAGAGGAGATAAACTGTAGATGTTATAACGGAATAGTTGATGATTTCTGGAAAACCCGTCTAATACACATTAATTAAATAAGATTTATCTATGTATAATAACTGATAAGACGGTTTCGGTTCACTCAATAAGACGATTTTATATTTTATAATCATATCAAACTTTTTCGATATTCGATGACTAGGAAACTCTCAAAATGTATCTAAAATATCCAAAACTACAAAATTTTACTTACACTTTATTGATTAATAATGCAATTAATTTATTAATCATTTTTATTTATTTATTAATTTGGTTTATTTTCATTTATTTGCTAAATAATTTAAAGAAACTTTTGGTAATTGCTTGGATAAATGATTTCTGTTGATATTTCTTATATACTTTATTAAATTAGGTCAATTTCAGAGGAGAGAAAAATTTATATCATTTATTAAGTTTATCTGTCTAGATAAAAAAAATAATTTTTTTTTAGTTTCTTATTATTTCTATATATGTCTAGTTTTTTCTGTTATTATGCCATTTATATTTACATGCCGTTGGAACTTGAATTTAACTTAATTTCCAAATGTAAAAAAGTATTCAAATTACTGTTTATTATTCAAATGTATTCTGGACTAGATTTGTAAAATAAAAGTTAAATTTATTCTTTCTCTTTCAGGACAAATTTGCCCAAGGAGATCATGCAGATTCCGGATTTTCCATTTGAGGATCCTGAAGGTCCTTCCTTCGTTCATCACAGTGTTATACGTCAGTATCTTTTCGATTATGCCCAGCATTTTAATTTATATCCGCACATGAAGGTAAAAATAATATATTTTTTTTGATTACTCTTTTTTAAACTATAGTGTTCTTTTTTTTTGATTTTAATTTATTTTATTTTAAAAATACACTTCCTGCTTCTGTAAAAGAAAAAAAAGGTCATTAAAATTTTTAATTGAATTTAAAATAAATATACGGAGAAACCTATATCAGTTTTGTCTAAACTGCGTTGAAATTTAGGAACAAACATGTGGTATTAAGAAATTTTACTATTAAAAATACTATATTTTAGAAAAAAAAATATTGGGTTGAAATTTCAGACGTCTAGACTGACGATTTTTTATTTTTACATTCATTGGAATAAAAATATTTTAAAAAATGTTTCCAAAAACCAAAATTTGTATTTATTTACTGTCAGAAGTTTAACCAACGTTGTCTGGGATTTTAAGAGATTTCTTAGAATTTAAAGGAATTTGAAAGAGATTTTTTAGGATTTCAAGGATTTTTTTTTTTGAAAATTGGGATTTCCAGAAATATTGAGGGATCTTATGAGATTTCATGTGATTTTCAGGAATTTAAGGGATTTCAAGAAATTTGAAGGGATTTTACCAGCTTTTATAGGATTTTAAAGAAATTTAAGGGCGTTGGACCAAAGAGTTAAGCTTAAAATTCTATTCTCCATTTTACTCAACGAAAATTATAGATAAATCTTTTTTTGCTCTGTAGCACTAATCTTTTTTCAAATATAAGACTGCGTACAGAGCGAAAAAATATTTAATTTCGATACTTTTTGCATAAAACGAAGAATTCAAAATCTAACTTCAAAATTGAATATTTTCATTTTACTTAAAAAATATTTGAATTAGATATTTTCTCGCTCTGTGTGCATAATTCTAGTTAAAAATTGATTAATTCTACAGAGAGAGAAAATTCCAAATTTAATATTTGTTGATTAAAATGCAGAAATCGAACTTTTAGATTAGATTGATTTGATTTCGTCTAAATTAGAATCAAATACTGTAAATTTCTTAAAATCACATAAAATGTTTCGAAATCTCTTGAAAATCCCTGAACTCTCTCGAATTCTTTTGAAATCAATTGAAATTCCTTAAAATCAAATGAAATTTCTTAAAATGTCTTGAAATTCCCTAAAATCACTTAAAATTCCTATGAAATCCCTTGAAATAACTTTGTCACTTAAAATTTCATAAAATCCTGGGCAGTTCAGTGTAAATTTCTGCTAGTAAATAAATAAAAATAAAAAATATTTTTTGGACCTATTTTTGGTATTCTTAATCTAATAAATATAAAAAATAAAAAAATAAAAAAACTTCGTCAGACTAAACGACTGAAACTTCAACCCAATAAAAAATATGAAACTTTAAAATTGACTGTATTAAAGTATCACAAATGTATTTTATAAAATTTAGTATTTTCATTAGCAACGCATTTTAGGGAAAATTGATATTGAGAAAATTGTTTCTCCTCGTATCACCAATTAATAAAATATGTCAGAATTTTAAAAGCAGAAATGTAAACAAGAATTTTGTTTTCAAACAAAATATTGCAGTTGGCGAAACCAGTTTGCCAGGATTCTTTTTATTTCTCAGCTCCTGCATATGCACATTAAACTTGAATTTTTAACATTGTATTTTTAATGATATTTTATCAAAAAGAGAATCAATTTTAATTAATTTTTTTAGATAGTAATCATTATTTCTCATTTATACTTTTTATATTCAATAAGAAAAATTTTCGACAAGTGTATATCATTTCAGCTTAGTACGTTGGTTAATCACATTGAACCAGAAACTCTGCCAAGTGGTCAGACGATATGGTCGGTGACATTTACCGATCTGAAGACAAAAACCGTAAATACAAAAACATTTAACGTAGTGGTTTTATGCAATGGTCACTATACCGTAGGACACATTCCACGAATTCGCGGAATTGAAACTTTCCGAGGTGGAATTATTCATAGTCACCAATATAGAATGCCTGAAAAATACGCAGGAAAGAAGGTTTGCATCCTGGGCGCTTCATGGTCCGGCATCGATATTACTCTTGAAGTTGCAAAATATGCAGAAAAGGTATATTAAAAACAAAGGTACACATGTTAAAGAACTTTCTAATTGAATCAGGGAAAGAAAAACTACTCTCATGGGATTTTAAGTAATTTTAAAAGATATATAACGATATTTTGTGAAATTTTAAGGGTGTTGGAGCCAAGTTCCAATCTAAAAACTCAATTTCTTCATTTTACTTAATAAATATTAAAATTGGAATTTTTTCCCTCTGTAGAATTAATCAATTTTTAACTAGAATTATGCGCACAGAGCGAGAAAATATCTAATTTAAATATTTTTTAAGTAAAATGAAAATATTGAATTTTGAAGTCAGATTTTGAATTCCTCGTTTTATACAAAAAGTATCGAAACTAAATATTTTTTCGCTCTGTACGCAGTCTTATATTTGAGAAAAGATTAGTGCTACAGAGCGAAAAAATATTTATTTATAATTTTCGTTGAATAAAATGGGGAATAGTGTTTTGAGCTTAACACTTGGATCCAACGCCTTTAAATGCTTTTAGGTAATTTGAATAAGTTGAATAAGTAGAATAAGTAATTGAATAAGTAATTTGAATAAGTTTTTTCATAAAAATATTAAATTTTACAGTTTCGTGCACTTTACAGGTTTACCTGAGTCACAATCTGCCCAAGCCATTGGATGCCAAAATGTCGAAAAATGTAGAACAGAGAGCTGGAGTCGATTCCATTTGTGGTAATACTTTCGTCTTTCGCGATGGATCCTCAGCAGAAATTGATGACTTCATATTTGCCACCGGTAATTACCTAAAAAATTTATTATTCATTATTAGTCAACATTTTCACAAAATTTAAAATTATTGTACCTTGCAGATAATCCAGTATTATAATTTTATCATATTATATATTTTTACAAATTTTTTTCCAGGCTACGAATTCACATATCCTTTTCTGTCAAGTAAAGTGGAGTTACGCACAGAAGAAAATCATGTAGAACCAATTTACAAACTTCTCATCCACATGGACATGCCGAATTTATTTTTCATGGGTCTTCCAGCTATAGTAGTACCCTTCCCAATGTTTCACATTCAAGCTCAATACATCCTAGGAATTTTAGAAGGAAGGGTGAGATTACCCTCTCCAAAAAAAATGAGGGAAGAGTTCGAAGCGGAAAAAAAATCGCTAGTGGCATCTGGACTACCAGTAAGATATTTTTATTTTCTACTGACAAATAAGTAATTCTAATTACAGGGTGGCCACATTTCAGAGAAGTCAGGAAAGTCAGGGAAATGTCAGGGAAAAAAAATTTGTCAGGGAAAATAGAAATTGAAATTTACGCTAACTATGTTCTTTTTGTCGTATTGTATATATAGATTTTATAGTTTATTTAACAGATTTTAGAAACTTTCTAAGGATTATAAGGAATTTCCAGGCATTCTTTGATATTCTTTGGGTTTCTAATGATTTCAAGAGATTTTCAATAATTTTAAAAGATTTTAAGAGGTTTCTAGGAACATAAACTTTAGGGAATTCAAAGAATTTTAAGAAATGTTCATTTTTTAAAGTAATTTTAAGGGATTTTAATGTTCCTCATGGAACTTTAAAGGATTTCATGAGATTTTTATGATTTTAAAAAAATTTTGTGGAATTTTACAAAGTTTTAAGAGATTTTTTTGTATTTTAAAGGATTTAAAAGTTTTTCATGGACTTATAAAGGATTTTAAGAAACTTGGAAGAGAGTTAAGAAATTTTAAGGGATTATAAATATCCTCGTGGAATTGTGAAGAATTTTAAGAAGTTTGTAAAAATTTAAAGAAATTTTGACACTTTCAAAATGATTCTAAGGAATTTAAATATTCCTCGTGCAATTAAAAATAAATTCAAAAATTATTTCTGATTTTTAAAAGATTTTGTGAGGTTTTTGTTTCCAAGAATTTTTATTTACAGATTTTGATGTATTTTAGGGAATTGCAAAGTTCCTTATAGAATTTTAAAGGATTTCACGAGATTTTTATGATTCGTTAAAGATTTTGTGAAATTGTAAATGATTTCATGGGATTTTAATAGATTTTGAAGAATTTATGACATTTTATAGGATTTTAAATATTATAGTGAAAATTTAAGGAATTTAAAGATGTTCCTATTAATTTCAAAAGATTTCAGCGAATTTTAAGGGATTTCAATGAGTTTCCAATAATTTTAAGAGATTTTGACGCATTGTAAGAGATATTGAAGTTCCTCGTGGAATTTAAATTTAAGTTTTGAAATATTTCAAGAGATTTTTGAAAGATTTTGTGGAATTTTGAAGGATTTTGAAGATTTTTTAGGATTTTAAAGGATTAAATGATTTTGAGGAATTTTAAAATAATTAGTGAAAATTTAAGGGTTTTCATGAAATATTAACGAATTTGAAGGGATTTCGTCGAATTTTATAATGTTTCTAAGAATTTCAAGAAATTTCAATGAATCTTAAGAGGTTTCTAAGTTTGTCGTAAATTAGAGAGATTTTTACGAATTTTAAGTGTTGTGAAGACTACCCTGATTTATTATATTGAGAATTTATTCTATTTTACAGATAAGGCATATCAACAAAATGATGGATAGGCAATGGGCCTACTACGACGAGTTGGCTTCTGCAGTCAAGATTCCTAGTTTTCCACCAGTAATCAAGAAAATTTATGATTACTCGAATCAAATGCGAGAAATTGATTTCACGACATACAAAAATTATCAATACCGCATTGTCGACCGAGACAATTTCACTGTATGTTGTTGTAAGCCTTGTTAGGGTTTAAAACGAGAAAAAAAATAGAGAGAAGATATAAAAATGAAGGAAAAATCCATAAAAGAACAAGAAAGGTTTAATTTTCCACTCATTAAATGCGCAAAATCTACTTTTTAGAGAATAACTTTCATTTTTGAGAATTACGTACTGCCTCGTCGAATTTTCGACAATATACTATTACCGAGATTTCTTTTCTTATATCCTTCGGGGTTCAAATACACGATAAGAAATCCTAATTTCCAAATTTAATAGGATATAAAACAGCATTGATAAACCTTTTAAAAAACTGTTTTATTTGACTCGTATAAGAACAATTTATTTATTTTAAGTGAATTATTACAATGGATTGTTGAATTGAATAATTTTTTATTACACAATAAGGTTTGACCAAATAAAATACTTTAAAAGCAGATTTGTTTTTATTTTATGAGTTGAATTTTTCTCGCGCATTAGCCAAAAAGAAAGGAAATATTGCCCTTATTTAATATTAATATAAAACGATACGTGGTTAAATTGAAAATTATTGAGAAAATATAGAATACAAAAATGTATATTCTAGCAAAAGAAATTTTAATTTATTTTTTCAGCACTATTGACAGTATTGAAGTAGTACGGTATACAATTTCCTTGTTTTGCCCCTTGACCTGCTTCGTATCCGTATAGAAATGCTTCAAGTTTTTAAAGTACGGCCTGCTTAATAAACTTTTTAATATTTAATGCCACTTAATGATACTACTTTTCTTTAAATTACAGAATCACAGTTTTTATGAACAATTGGGCAGTATTTTGAAGATGCAATATTGTAAGGAGCTGTACTCTTAATAGACACTTTTCTTCCATCACTATTTTCAGCCCAAATTTTTATCATAGTCGCATTTTCGATTTTTTTAATTATTTCTTCCGAATTATTTTCTTCGAAATAGTATCTCCAGTCTTCAGAGGGAATTGGAAAAAATGTATTCGAGGGATAAACCGTAAAGCCTTTACAAATATCCTCTGTCATATCTTTTGCCTTGTAATTTGTAAAAAAAATAACATGTATTGATTTTTTAATCTAAAGTATTTTTTTATAGTCATTTTTATTTATTACTAGCAGATATTTACTCGGCGTTGCTCGGGATTTTAAGAGATTTCAAGAGACTTGAAGAATTTTAATAGATTTTCAAAATATTTTAAGATTTTCAAAGATTTTAAGATTTTAAAGGATTTCAATATATGTATTTTAAGTGCTTTTAAGAAATTTAAAGAGATTTTAAGAGATTGGAATTGAAATTTTTTGTATTTGTGCCAAATGTATTGAACTCGTTAAAAAAATTTTTAAATTCCTGAAATCTTTTATTTATAGATTATTTATACTTACGTCCTCTTGTTGACAAACATTTTTTAAAACTTCTGAAATTACATTAGTATGGTCCCAGTAATATTCTCTAAATCCTCTTTTGACTTCTTCTAAGCAAGCCTCAGCTACTTTTCTACCCAAGGCTGTTGAAATATCAATACTAAAAATTCCTCTGCCAATAGTTTTTTCATTTTCAGCTCCCGCAAAATTTGAAAAAACGTCCAGTTTCCTATTAAAATATAAAAATATTGTTATACAAGTTTTAAAATATATATTTATTTCATAGCTCGAGTACATACTTACTTTTGAACAATGACATCGAGATCAAGAAACGTGCCTCCATTTTTCCACAATGTTAGAAATTTAACAATATCTGAAATCGCTTTTGGATCTGTTTCATCGTCGAGAAGCTTTTTCAGATTTCTTTTATACCATTTTTGCATGGGGGTGTTTTTTATATAAGCTGGAAGGTGAACTCGTCTGATATAAATATTACTATAAGTCTCTAAAAGTGAAACCAATTTTTTAGAATTCTTTGAAAATTGTTCAGGGCTTAAATACAAGAAAAAAATATTTAAGCCGGGATTCATTTTTGCTGCCGATTCTACAGCACAAGCTTGTCTAGGAGTTAAAATCGCACTTTTGGTTCCTTCCTCTCCAAAACAAGTTGATTCCATAAAAAATATACATCTATCTGGCACCAACATAGCTTCATCTGAAAAATAATCGTATAAATTAAATTATTGCAAATATACATTTACATTAGTATGAAAATTGTTTATGAATAAATACCCCATTCTCCAGCTCCCAATTCCAAAATTCCATTCGATTTTCTCCAGTAACAAGAAATATTCGTGAACCAAAAAAATGGAATAACAGAGTCCACCAAAATTTCATTTTGCAAATATATAACTATTGAAATAATAATTAAAACTACTGCACATAAAATCACAAAAACCACAGATTTTTTCATCATTTTTCGGTAACTATTTTTAGGGTTAATAAGTCTAAGATGAAGTTTGCTAGATGAAAGTTGATAATGAAAAACATTGCTTTTATGTTATACCAAATTTAAAAATCAGAATAAAAATGATACTGTATTTGAATCTAATTTGAAATATTTGAAGGAATTTTCAAGAAGAAGTAATTAAAAATTTCCTTATAATCTAAATTCTATTATTAAAAAATTAAATACAATCAAAGTTTTAGTAATCATTTGTGAATCTTATAGTTTAGTAAATTAAAGTTCTTTAACAATAGACGCTCTTATTTTAAATTCAAGGAATACATGAAAAATTTTAGAAATTTGTATTAAATGTTTTTTTATTTTTCGTTACCGCCAATAACATTTGAATTAAATTTCTTAGAGGAAATAGGTACGTGGTTTGCGTACACTGAATGTAGGCATACGATTCCTGTGAGCAATGCGCTTAGGCAATGGGAATCTGATTTTAGAGTCGTGAAATTGTTTCACATGTGGTCTTCTGCACTGTGCGGCGGTTACGATCTCTACCTTGATGATCTGAATGGCATGTGCACGAGCACGGTGACGCGCACCCATGTCACGGTAACATTGTGTCACGGCTCCTCCAACTGTCAAGTCACGGTACTCTCTGTACATGTTGTGAGTACCAGATCGGGAATCATATCTTAACCAAATTCCAAAATTCTTGATTTTGACTGGTGTTTTCTCATGAATCTGAAAAGATTAATCAATTTAGTATAAGTCTATAATCACCAATTATTCACTTCAATTTAAATATCAATTTTTATAAAAAAAGACCAGTATTTAAAAATATATCTTCAAAAATTACTTTAAAAGGTAATTTCTAAAAGAAAATAGTGTCATTACCTCCTTCAGAGACACGATTTCACCAGTGGATTTTTTGAATTTCTTAAGTTGACGAAGGAAATACCAAAATCTGGATTTGGCAACAATTGAATCCGGAGCGAAGATTCTCATTTTATACAGAGGAGTTGTCTTTTCCTTCTCTGTGGGCAACTTGCGCCCAATCACTTCGTATTCCTTCAACTGAAATTTCAAAAAAGCATTCAGATCAATTTATCAGTTGATTCATAAAAGAAAAAAAATTAAATCTATTAAAATTCCATGAGGAACATTAAAATTTCTTAAAATTAAATTATAATTTCTTGAAATTCTTACATGCTATTTAAAATCGTTTAAAATTCCACAAGAAACTTTAAAATTCCTTAAAATTCTTTGAATACCCTAAACTTTCTTAAAAATCTCTTAAAATTTCATGAAATCCTTTAAAATTCCACTAAATCTTTTAAATATTATACAAATCTCTTGTAGTCCCTTTATATTCCTAGAAACCTCTTAAAATCTTTTAAAATTATTGAAAATCTCTTGAAATCATTAGAAACCCAAAGAATCTCAAGGAAATACCTGGAAATTCTTTATAATCCTTCGAAAGTTTCTAAAATCTGTTAAATAAACTATAAAATCTACATATGCATTACGACAAAAATAACATAGCATAAATGTCAATTTCTATTTTCCCTGAAAACTACTCGCATTTCTCGGATAAATTTTATTTTCCTTGACATTTCCCTGACTCTCCTGACATGTGGCCACCATACTTAACCTCTCCTAACTTAAAACGACAGGAAACATTTTAAAACAAAAAAAAAAACATATTTGAAATCGTTGAAACAAGAATGGGTAATCAATGCCAAAAATTATTAATTCAAATTGGATTTCGGTTTATAATTAAAGAACAAAATAACAAGGGAAGGTTTAATTTATGAATTTGACACTCATTCTAGCTAAAAAAAAACGCCAAATCTTTTACTAATTAAATGTTAAAAAAAAAAACAATTGCTGGGTATTTCAAGCGTCTAAATTAGTAATAAGGGAAAATAGAATTATTTCTGAAACAGAATAATGTAGTTCTGGCTGGATACAAGACATAAACAAGGTTTATTCGATATCGATATAAACTACTACACGGGCAACAGGCAAACACATGGCGCGATGACCATGGTTATAATCGAAAGAAGTTTTAATTCTAAAAGAGGAGCAATTTTCACAGATTAAAGACAATAGTATAAAAACCCATTTTTTAAGATAATTGTGTTAAACTACACGGAAAAAACAAGAAAAATTATTTACTTCTCCTTTCGCCTTCATTTTGCCTTCCGTTCTA
Organism: Synergus gifuensis; assembly: GCA_904066015.1. Lineage (NCBI taxonomy): Eukaryota > Metazoa > Arthropoda > Insecta > Hymenoptera > Cynipidae > Synergus > Synergus gifuensis. Next base: position 150,444 of record CAJFCO010018482.1, read on the forward strand.
GGTGAAATCCAACCGGAAAAAGATGGTTGCTACAGCCAGACTCAGAGATGAGCAAGTGCAGTTCACAGTGCTTCCAATACATAATGGTACATCCATATGTAATGCGCCCTTTATTTTTCATTCTCTATCTCTTTTACTCTTGTAGCATGAAGTACAGTGAACTGCATTAATGCCTTCCCTTGGAAACATGTCAACCCAACCTTGGTTTTCATTAGAATCTTATGGAAACCAGGGTTGGGATGACTAGAGTTCTAAGGCGGTATATTACGTCAAGAAGGATGAGAAAATTCGGGTAAATTACCGGTATTTTCTCGAGCCTCTTTTTTCTGGAGAATTTAGGAGAATTTATATTTTTGATGAAAGTTCAAAGCCAAAGTGAGTTTTTATGTTTTAAAATGCCAAAGCCAAAGAGTTGCATTTGGAAATTTTATGAAAAATTTGTAAATAAAGACCAGGAAGTCTTTAGGATCAGGATCACAATGTCTAACAGTATTTTTGTTTGTGGATTAAACGACAAAGTTTATACATGAATGTAAGGCCGGCGTCCCATGATTGCGTTTTGTGTTGCGTTACAATGAGAGAAAAAAGACAAAAGTATACTTCTGTCTTTTTCTCTCATTATGACGCAACGCAAAACGCAATCATGGGACGCCACCCTATAAGGATAAAGTTTTTTAATTTGAGTGTGATATGATTTAAAGTATAAATAGTTTCACATACAAGATTACAATTTATAACATCAAAGTTTATATTGGAGTTTTAAAATTTTCGTGATATTAAAATATGAATGATATTTAAAGCAATTTACCTATGATCAATTTTCATTTATATTATATTTCTTTAACACGTTTTTACATTTTTTTGTAAATAAACAAAGCAAAATTATTTGTTCTATTTTATAATACTTATCACTAATTTTTCGCATATAAAATTGAAATTAGATGTTATTTAAATGAATAATAATAACAAACAAATGTTTTATAAAATAATTTTCTCATATTTTTTCGATAAATTCTCGCCCTATCGGTAATTTACCGTAATTTTCATTGTTACCTTCTCTAATTTTATTTTACCGAGAATTTTCGAACTCTACCTAACCGTAGCATCAATTTTCCTTTAAGGCTAGAGGCCTAGAGCTGGCTAGAGCACAATGGAGAACTACACTCGACTTCCGCAATAGTCACCAAATCCGAAACAGTTCCCCCGCAATAGTCACAAATTTCCCTACCTCAAATGTCACATCGATTGCGCATGCGTATACAGCTGGTGACTATTGCGGAAGAAAATTGGTGACTATTGCGAAATTGTGACTATTGCGGTGATGACTATTGCGGAAGTCGAGTGTAAACCTATTACCTAAGGTTCTGTCCTTTTCTATCATATGGCCCTATCTCTTTTGCGGTCACGTGACAAGAAAGATGGAGCAATACGATAGAAAAGGATAGAACCATAGGTAATAGGTTTACACTCGACTTCCGCAATAGTCACCAAATCCGAAACAGTTCCCCCGCAATAGTCACAAATTTCCCTACCTCAAATGTCACATCGATTGCGCATGCGTATACAGCTGGTGACTATTGCGGAAGAAAATTGGTGACTATTGCGAAATTGTGACTATTGCGGTGATGACTATTGCGGAAGTCGAGTGTAAACCTATTACCTAAGGTTCTGTCCTTTTCTATCATATGGCCCTATCTCTTTTGCGGTCACGTGACAAGAAAGATGGAGCAATACGATAGAAAAGGA